>QKWP01000118.1:215926-303022 GCA_003550325.1 Gigaspora rosea
AAAAAAAAAAAAAAAAAAAAAAAAAAAAAAAAAAAAAAAAAAAAAAAAAAAAAAAAAAATTTATGTTCTTATGAGAACATATTTATTTAATTGCTAATCCAGATAAAATCAGCAGAATTTCTATAAGGTGAGTATGGGTATTATAGTACAGCTAATTTTATAGCTAGTTTCATGTAATCTAAAAATTAGAATCAAACATTTTTGGTATCTTTCGATTCATCACATCAAGTCAAATCGAATAGTACCAAAATTGTTCAATTTTGATTACTAGATCACACAATATTGCAAATTAAAATAAAAGATAAAAGTCAACAAATTATTATACATGTGCCAATTATGACACACATGTGATATCTTGTGATTCAGCGATCAGAATCAAATGATTTTGGTACTATTCAATTTATCTCAATAAGATGAGTTGAATGGTACCAAAATCATTTTATTCTAATTACCACATTACAAGTTACACACAATAAAAGATTCATTTTTAAAAGACTAAAAAAAATAACTTTGATGCATCATTAGAAATTTTTTATTAAGTAAATCGACCTTCATTAATAAGACAATTTTATTCATCATTATATCTTCTACTTATCTCTAAATTTTTATAAAAATCAGATAATTTTTTATTAATTAATTTTTATAAAATACGTTTTTGTACCCAAAAAATCTATTATGATACAATAAGTTTTTTTTACAAATAACTATTAGTAAAAAATTATCCAGTTTTTATGAAAATTTAAAAATAAGTAGAATTTGTTATAATGAACAAAATTGTCTTAATAATAAAAGGTCAATTTACTTAATAAAAAAAGCCACTATCAACATTCTACAATTAGATTTTATTAAAGCTTAAAAATTTAAAATTTTATTTATTTATTTAGACCTCAATACCTTGATATCCAGTGATTAGAATCAGATAATTTTACTACCATCTGATTCGTCTTATCAAGATGAATCAAATGGTAATAAAATCATCTGATTCTGTTTACTGGATTTCAAGATATTATGTGTGCGTCATAATTAGTACTGCGCCATAATACCTATACTCATCTTATTAGAAATTGGAGCAAAACTCCTATGATATTAACTATAAGAGGTCTGTTTGGGTTTCTTTTATTCATTTTATGGAGAAGATGATGTCTAATTTCAAAGTATTTAGCCTAGATTATAAGTTGTTTCTGTTTTAGATTAGTGAATTCATTAGGGAACTAGTCTGTGTTCAAATAGTAGTAGAAATTATAGTATTGGTCAAGATTCATAAGTCTATTAGGTGTAGTTGTCTGAGTCAGTAATCATGAGAGAGCATTAGCATTTGAATTAATTTGGGCTAGTTTATGAATATTTTTTAGTTATATGGTTGAAGCTACAAAATCCATTTTCTAATTCTTCCTTTGAGTTTAGCAGTATAACCATTTCAAAACTAAGTGGTCTGTAACTAAGATAAATTTTGTAGTATCTAAATACTTATGAAAATTTTCTATAACCCATACAACTGTAGCACATTCTAATTTAGTTGTTATATAATTTATTTTTTCTTTTTGCAGGCTTTTACTAGCATAAGCAATAGGTATTCTTTTTTGTTTTTATCTAACTGGCTTAATATGGCTCCAAAGCCATTATAAGAAGTATCAGTAGCTAGTATAAATGTCTCTTTAAAGTTAGGATAGGCTAATATAGGAGCAGTAATAAGTTTAGATTTTAATTTTTCAAAAGCTTTTGTTGTTTATCTTGTCAGTAATAGGTTTATTATTTTGTAGAAAGAATTTAAAAGGTGAGCAATTGATGAAAAGTTTTGAATAAATTGATAGTAGTATTCAGCAAGTTCAAGGAAAGATTAAAGAGCTATAAGATTTTTAGGAGGCTGAATTTGTTGAACAGCTTCTACTTTCTGAGGGTCAGGTCAAGACCGTGAAAAATACATAGATAGGTCAGATATGAGTTTGCTTATTTTTTTTGAGGTTTTTTATGCAAAACTTTTCTATTTATAGTAATTTTTGCTTATTTTGAAGTTTTTTCTGCAGAACTTTTCTTTTTTAGTAACCCTATAATTAACCTGACCTGTCTATGTATATTTCGAGGTCCTGACAGGGCAATAATTTTAGCAAAAATAAGATGTTCTAGAAAGGGCAACTGGTGCATTTAAAAAGTATACTTCTCTATATTAAGTTTAAGTTCTGCTTGTTTAATTCTATTAAATACTCTTTCCAAATGAGTTAAGTGTTTATTAAATGTTTTTGAGTAAACAATTGTATCATCTAGGTATACAACTACAAATTTCCATGCTATTCTATTCATTAAAATTTGAAAGATTGCAGGGGCATTGCAAAGACCAAAAAGCATTATGTTAAATTCATAAATTCCATAATATATAGTAAAGGCAGTCTTCTCTTTTTCTCGTGGATCTATGGCAATCTGCTAATATCTACTAGCAAGGTCAAAAGTAGAGAACCAAGAGCATCCTGTAAAAGTATTGAGCATTTTATCAATATGAGATAAGGAATAAGCATTCTTTTTCATAATAGCATTTATTTTTTTGTAGTCTATATAAAATTATAATTTGCAATTTTTTTTTGTACTAATACAATAGAGGAGGTTCAAAAGCTATCAGATAGTTGAATGAGTTTGTGATCTAGCATTCTTTGTATTTCTTTCTGTATAAATTCTTGTTTATTTGGAGGTACAGAATAAGGTGAGAGTGAATAGGGTATATATTCTTAGTATATATTCAGTGGGTAACCAAATTAGTTTGTTCTAGCTTAGTTATATCAGTTGCAAAAAGGTTAGCAAATTCTTCTAATAACTTTTGAAAAGCTAGACCTTGTTTTTTGTTAAGTAGTTCAATATTTAGAGGGTCTGGGTTGATAGGGTTATTCTTTATATTCAAGGTTAATAAAATTTACATTTCTAGATATAAGAGGCTTGTCTGAGTCAACAGGTACTTTATAATTCTGCCTAGGATTTTCTAAAAATTTTGAGAGAGCATATCCAAGGCATTAGCCTGTTGACGAGCATTTTGAGCTTCTTGGAAAAGGCATAAAAAGGCAGTATTGGTAGTTTCCAAGATTTCAATTCTTGCTTGTAACTGGTCTTGTTGTCGAACTTGTTATTGAGGCTGGTAGAACTAAGTGTTATTTCCTAGTTTCTTTAATAGGTAAAGTGTAAATTTCTGGGTCTGGAAGTTTGTAATCACTGCAATATTCTTAATTTATATTCAATTTTTCTTGGTGCTTAACATGTAAATATTTCTGGCAAAGGTTAACAGAAACTGTAAACTTCTTCATAGTACAGCAAAAGCATACTTCCAGTTTATAGTCTGGGTGGCTTGTATCACAAAATTCATCTGGAATTGCTTATAGTGTGTCAATATCATTTTCTGATAATATATCTGATTCTACCTGTAATATAAATTGCATTTTATAATAGTTTTATGGTTGGGTTATTTGATCTGATACTAGAATTCTAAGGCCTGAGCAATAGTTTGGTCATTTTGTCCAAGAAAATCTTTGCAAGTCGATAAATTCTAGTCTGATTTATTTTATACTAGTGTTTAGCATTCTTTGTTGGTTTGGTATAATGTCTATTTAGGTTTGGAGTTAATTAGGATTATAGTTGCCTCTTTCTAATCTGAACCTTTCTAAACTAAACACTATTAAACTCTCTCTAAATTGAACAAAATCTCCTAGAACATTTGTAAATTTTATTATAAAGTTCGGATAAGCAGGACCCTGAAGAACTCTGATACAACTTAGATTTGAGTTTGTATAAATTAGCAGTATTTTAACCAAACAGATGTATAAAATAAAGCAAAATTTGAAAATTTACTATAAAAATGCAATGTTTGATAAATTTCTATGCAAAAATTTCCTTTTTTTGAATTATTTGAATTGTATCAGAGTTCTTTGGGGTCCTGGATAAGCTATATATAACTTTTTGAAAACTGAACTTTTTCAAATTTTTACATAGTAAAAAAAAAAGCAGACCCGGCAGTTCGAATTATAGAGAGTTAACTGTATACTAAATAATTTGGCTAGCTTTGTATATATAGAGGTTTCCAATTTACAAAACTACAATTCTTCTTGAAGGCTGTTTAATTGGCACATCCTAGGTCTTGTATCTGATTTATCATATACTTTGCAATTAACAAGCATTCCCTGTCCTTCACCTTGAGTAAAGAAATGAATGCTTCAAGGGTCTTCTTAGTCTAAAGCATAGTAAAAATCTGTATAGTATTCAGGGCATACAAGTTTTTCTTCAAGAAGTTTAAGGGCTTCAGATCTGTTAGAAATATTATATTAACAACAATAATGGGTACAGCAAGAGCTAGTGTTCCTATGAACCTGAACTGAACTGAACTTAGATCAAGTTCAGGTTCAGGTTCAGGTTCAGTATTGAACCTGAACCTGAACATTTTTTAAAACATGTTCAGGTTCAGGTTCAGTATTGAACTTTTAGAGCTGGTTCAGGTTCAGTTCAGGTTCAGTTCATAAGTTCATGAACATGTTCAGGTTTCAGTCTGGTGTTCATATGAACTAGTAATTCTAGGTTTGGGTCCAGGTTTGGTCTGGTCCAGACCAGACTCAAATTCTAAATTTTATTATTAAAACTTTATACTAAACTCAAACTCAATCATAAGTTTGGTCGGGCTAGTCCAAATTTTGCAAACTAGTTTGAATCTGAATAAAAATATATGTATTTTTTGATACTGAACAAGTTTACTTAGAGTGAGAAGTATAAATCAGTTAGTAAAATTTAGAGAATCATAGCATTTTGTATAATTTTATTAATAAAATTATACAAATTTCTATGATTCTCTAAATTTTACTAATTGATCATAACTTCTTGATCTAAGTAAACTTGTTTAGCACCAAAAAATACATCATATCGGTATATTTTATTTTATTTTCCTTAAAATTTGCGTCAAAGATGCTTAATTTTGAATTTTTGATGAAAATTTCCAAAATTAAGCATCTTTTCTTCAAATTTTAAGAAAAGTAAAATAAAATATGCCGATTTGATGTATTTTTTGGTGCTTAACAAGTTTACTTAGTGCAAGAAGTTATGATCAATTAGTAAAATTTAGAGAATCATAGAAATTTGTATAATTTTATTAATAAAATTATACAAATTTCTATGATTCTCTAAATTTTACTAATTGAATATAACTCCTTGATCTAAGTAAACTTGTTTAGCACCAAAAAATACATCATATCAGTATGTTTTATTTTATTTTCCTTAAAATTTGCGTTAAAGATGCTTCATTTTGAATTTTTGATGAAAATTTCCAAAATTAAGTATCTTTTTGTCAAATTTTAAGAAAAGTAAAATAAAATCTGCCAATTTGATGTATTTTTTGGTGCCTAACAAGTTTACTTAGTGCAAGAAGTTGTGATCAATTAGTAAAATTTAGAGAATTATAGAAATTTGTATAATTTTATTAATAAAATTATACAAATTTCTATGATTTTC
This sequence comes from Gigaspora rosea, assembly GCA_003550325.1. NCBI lineage: Eukaryota > Fungi > Glomeromycota > Glomeromycetes > Diversisporales > Gigasporaceae > Gigaspora > Gigaspora rosea. Next base: position 221,396 of record QKWP01000118.1, read on the forward strand.
TAAATTTTACTAATTGATCCTAACTTTGTGATATAGGTAAACATGTGCATATATTATGAACCTGAACAAGTTCATGAACCTTGAACTGAACCTGAACTGAACTTTTTTTAAGTTCAGGTTCAGGTTCATGTTCAATAATTTTAAGTTCAGGTTCAGTTTAGTATTGAACTTTTAGAGCAGGTTCAGGTTCAGGTTCAGGTTCATTGAACCTGAACCTGAACCTCTATTGAACTGAACTAAACTTAAGAACTCTAGCAAGAGCTATAGGTTGGTAAACAATGACTATCAATAGCATCAAGGCTATATTTGCACTGGTAAACCAGGTTTTGTCTTTTTTAGGTAGCAAAGAGACAATATACTTTAATATGTCCTAGGGTACTGCACACTCTGCAGATATTATTAGGGTAATCTCTATATAGATAGTTGGAATTGTTGCAAGTAGAACAAGTAGCATGCTTTGGGGCTTGTTTAGAATATTTAACTACAATGTGGCTTGGTTTCTGGTATCAGTTATATTGATTGGTAGAGTAATTGGCAAAAAGGTGATCAGGAGAACCACAATTCCTACAAACATGTTGTTTAGGAGCTTTTCTGTTCCTATAATGAGACTAATAAATAGTCCACTTATTCTTTTCTAGTAAAAGGGATTGGTCTGATTCTTTATAGTTAAAAGCATAAGCTTCTCTAGAGTATAAGTATTCGGGTTTATAAATATCTAATTCGTCTTGTATAGTAACAGTAAATTGATTAGATAGAGATTGATTACTCTTATAAGTAGTAGGGATAGTATGTTTTATATTTTTCTATAATAACTGTTTTTCTAATTATAATTGGCTTCAACTTTTTTGTTCCAGTCATTGCCTAAAAGAAAAGAATTGGAGGTAGTATCTATTACTTTACAGTCTTTATAATCTCTAAAGGTCAAGTAGAAGTTTTTACTACAGGTACAATAAGGTTGTTAGAAGTCTTTTCAATAGTTAATCCAAGTTTCTTGACTGTCTTGTGAGCAATTATACTAATAGAAGTACTACTATCAATAATGGTCTGGTATGGTGTTTGTTGAAGAGAAATATTATATTTAACAGATATAGTATATGTAGTAGTTTGAACAATATTAGCATTTTTGGCTTCTTCATAAAGTCAAAGCACCTCTTATAAATGGGCTATTAAGCAGTGTTTCCTACTTGTTAGTAGTATGGGAAGGTGTCTAAGTTTGATTTTATATGAAACAATTAACACTTTGATGATAAGAAGAAAACAACTTATTAGAAGAATTTGGTATGAGCAATAGTTGTCATTAGTGTTTAAAATAGAAATTTTAATTTATTGGTACATGCACCTGTTATATAAAAAAATACCAGTTTAAAAAAAAAAACTGCATTAGTAGAAAATGATTATCAGATCATTGAGGCACATAGATGCATGTACCGGTTACTTCAAAAAATTCTGGATCATGCACTATTTGTTGCACCAGCCCAATTTTAAAATACCGGTATATTTATATAAAAAACGGTAGATCCAGATTTTTATTATGCTATTTTATATACTGGTTGTCATCAGTATTGTCACGGGACAGCTCTGGACAATTTGTGGACAATTATGGACAATTGTGAGCAAAAAAATAAAGCTATATTACTTCAAATTTTATTAAGATAACCTATTTTTTCTTTTTAGAAAAATATTAGAACTATAAAAAATATATAATCACTAGTACAACAGGTAGTACATTTGCACCACCCATCTTATTTAGTTTTTTTTTAAATTAATTAATGAGTTACATGTAAAAAAAACTTTTATTACAGAACTTAATAGCTATTGTTGTATATATAATATGTGGCTAAAGTTAATTAGCTTGCATTAAATTTATTATGATTTCATTATGATGACTATTTTAATTTACAAAAATATTATTGATTAATAATTTAATATACGTATTTATTGAGATTGTATTAACAAATTATTATTATTATTATGCAGTTAAGGTTGAATTAATTTGCATTAGAATTATGATAATTCTTATTGCATAAAAATATTGTTACAAAACTTACTATTCTGATGACTACTGTATATAGAGTTAGTTTGCATAGGAAATATTATTGTTTCTATATAATTAAGATTAAGTTAGTTGTATTTAAATTATTATAAGTTTTAGTATAAAAAAATTCTGTTACAGAACTTAATTCTATAGTCAAACCCCTGTAATCACCAAGTTGGTTAAACATCAATATGGTGATTATATTTAAATATGATTATAACTTTAAACCTCTATATAGTAACAGTTATATTAAAATTTTTATAAAGTAATTATAAAAATTTATAATAAAAAAACTATTACAAATCATTAAATAGAATATTTATTAAACAAAATATACCATAACACAAATATTATTTATTATTTTTTTGAAAAAATGTGTCTGTCGCTGGAAGTGGCAGTCATCAGAGCATGATCGACCAATTAGATTGTATAATGTTTGATCAAAATAAAAACAAAGCATCAAAACTTACTATTGTTAGGGTCAGGGTTAAGCCATAGTTAGGGTTCAGGTATAGCTTTGTATATAGTAAAATTTTGCAAGGATTTTTTTTTTTGATAAAAAAAAGTAGTTTCATAGACAAAATTTTAAATTAGAAGTGATTTTTTAAAAAAATCAAAGTTTTTGCATTTTTCACATTACACATGATCCTTTGATCTAATTGGTCAATTATACCCGGTGACTGTCACCACCAGCAACAAATAGATTCACTCTATTTTTTTTACTAATAAGCACTTAAATTAATAATACTAAAGGAAGTGCAGTAAATTACATAATTAAATAGGACTATTGACCAATCAAATTTATCTTTTATAATATTAAAAAAACTCAAAAATGTCTTTGACCCTATGATCGATTACAGTTGCTACATAGTAAAGTCTAAATTTTAATATGAATCGATTAAAATCGCTTAAGTAAACCTGTTCAAAAAATCAAAATACACTTACTTTAAAATTTTCATCAATATTGAAGAACTTTTTATTTTTTGACTTTTTGATTTTACATGCGATAAAAAAATTAAAATTTTTTAAAATATATTCGATGTAAGTAAAAATTAAAAGTTAAATAATAAAAACTTCTTCAGTTTTAATAAAAATTTTAGACTATGTGTATTTTGATGTTCCAAACAAGTTTACTTAATTGATAATTATCGATTGCCATAGTAAAATTTAGACCTAACTATATAGCAACTTTCTACAAATTTTAATTATAATAAATACAGTCAAACCTCTCTATAATCACAAGTTGGTCACGCTCTATTTTGGTGATTGTATAGAGGTGTGACTATAAATAAAATATCTTGTTATGGTCACATGACCAAAGGCCAATAAGTAATATATTTGCAAAAATTTAAAATGTTTGATAGTGAAAAACTTTGATCCAGTGGCCAATTTGGATAAAATGACAAGCGTTTAACTAAATGAGACAATTCTAAAGAGTTTGAAATCATCTAAATTTAGCTACAAAATGCTAAGATCATTAAGGATTTTATTATTTAGATGTTAAATTTAATCAATTCTTAAATATGTGAAGTGACACAAATCCTTAACGATCACAGGAGCCTGTGATTGGATTTTAGCGATCTTAGGCTCATTAGAATCGTCTCATCGAGACGAACATTTTGGTAGTTGTTTCATCCAAATCGGACCACTGTATCAAAAGTTATTTGTTGTCAAACCTTTAAGAATTTTTAATAGAATATTTTAAATAAACATGAATATGAATATTTGGCCAATCAGATGTTATAATCTATATTTAGTCAAAATTTGTGATTATAACGAGGGTTATTTATTAATAAACTTGATAAAAGATCAAATTTTTTTTGTGATAGTGCTTATATGTGATTTGTGACTATAATGAGGTTTTTTACTATGTTTTAAGTCTTCGCACAATATTGGGTGCTATATAGAGGTGTGACTATATAGGGTGTGACTATAGAGAGGTCAGACTGTATTTAGCTATTTTACTATATATATATAGGACGTGATAAGGTGGGGACCCCCTCCCTCTAATAAATTACATGATTTAAAAAATTGGTGATTATAAAGAGGTATATTATTAATAAAAAAATCAAAATTTTTTGGTGATAGTGATTATAAGAAATTTGTGACTATATTGAGATTTTTTTACTATATTTAAGTCCGTTGCACAATTTTGAGTGCTTATATAGAGGTGTGACTAAATAGGCTGTAATTATAAAGAGGGCAGATTGTATTATCTTGACAATGCAGATCAAATAGTTCCAAAATCATCGAGTTTCAATTACTAAATTATAAGAAAATTACATTTAAATGGATTTTATAAACATTGCTAGCCAAAGAACCAACTTTAATGATTTTAAAACTATTCGATTCCTCTCAATAAGATGGTTCAAATGGTGTTAAAATTGGATTACTAGTTAATGAGATATTTGTAAAAAACATTTTGTAGTACAATTCTGTACAGAAATTTTAAAAAAGAAATTAAATTTTTGTACAGAACTGCGTCACAAAACATTTTTTGGGATATCTTGTTAACTAGCAATCCAATTTTAACATTTTTGGTACTATTTTAACTGTCTCATCAAGAGAAATAGAATGGATCAAAATTATTAAATTTGGTCCACTTAAGGATAGCAAAATAGTATGATGTTTATAAAATTTATCTAAATAGGATTTTCTTGTAATCTAGTAATTGAAACTTGATGATTTTAGTACTATTCGATCTGCCTCATCAAGATAAATCTAATGATATCAAAATCGTTAAGTTTTAACTACTAGATCACAAGTTATTGCAGAATTTGTTAAAATTTTTCAGGTTCACAGATCTTTGCAGATCTGAACTATATTTATTTTCCCAATAATAGTTGAACAGCTTATTCTTGATTTAAAATTCATATTAATATTATTGAGAATTCTACATGTAGCATATCAGTACAATTAGAACTTGTGAAACTTCTTAAACAAACAGTACTAATCATCTGGAACAAGGCACCAATAATGTATTATTATGCATTCAAAACTATAAACAGTACTTGCAAGATATTATGGGTAATGAAGAACCATTTGGTGTGAAAGTTTTTGTATTGAGTATTGATTTTAGGCCAATTCTTCTAGTATTCCATGAGGTGGGCAAGAGAACATTGTTGGTACTAGTCTGTATTATTCCTATCTATAGCAGCATATCAAAATAAAAAATTAGTAATAAATATACATTTACAAAAAATAGATAATTCTTCTAATGTGCACTCAAACAGAATTTTCTGACTGGCTTTTGCAACTTGGAAATAGATGCATTTCTGAAATTGAATATAATACAGTCAGGATTTTACTATATTTGGTAATCGACGATCGTACCTTATTCAGTAATGATTAACCTTCAAATTATTCTAGACTTCGTTTTCAGATTGTTCTACGTATTACAATAATTAGCCAATCAAATTAAAGGCTATATTAATCAATTTCAACTGCCTTCTGCAGTTCTGGCTTTACGACCTTTATACAAAAATGTGCACTATGCTGCAATAACGGCACGTACGTACGTACGAACACACATATAACCAGGAGTTTTATGTGGCGACAGTACAGCAGTATACGTAGTAAGAGTTGCATGTTAAATTAAATCAATATTAAGAGAAGTAAATTCTACGCTTACTTTGTCCCATTCATATAATCAATTAAATCTTTCTAAAATCTGACAGATCATATATTGGACTAACTTTTCTTTTCTTTTTTTTTTTTTTTGAGGTAACAGTGAGAGATCTTTGTCGTGTTAATTGGTTTCCTTAATTTTATTGGTGGTGCGTTGCTGTCAAATTTAGTTAGCAGCGTTTCGTTTGGTGTTCTAAGTCTTTTCTTCTTTTCATCTTTTAGATAGTGTGTAATGGCTAAACTTGATAATTTACAAATAGATGGAGAAAAAATTTGGGATTATATTATTAAATGGGAAATCGTTCAAAATCCTTTTTTACCTCCTAATCCAGTAATCTTGATAAATGGTTCGATGAACACTTCTTAGCTTTAAAAATTCATTTCAAAATTGTCTTCCTTTAATTCGCCATTTTCAAGTGTCTGGTGAAAATGTCTGATAAAATTTGGCCTTATCAGAAAATTCTTGAACCAAATTTGTGGGTAATATTATGTTAAAATTTACATCACCAAACGGATCTATTAAAATGTAACTTTATCTTTTCGCATTAATTATCGCAAATATATTAAAACATTAAATGATTAACCCAAAATATGTATCAAACTTAATTTTATTTGTTTTATTAATTATTAATAAATAAAGATATTACATTTACCGTACTATATTAAAATTGTTGCGCTTTTATACATAAATAAGATAGTAACTATATCGATAATAAAATAACACAAATCTTCTACGAAAAATACCCCATTAATTATTCTTCACTAGTACTAATGTTATTTTCAGCTAATATATTTCTGACTTCTTGAAGAATATTTACTAAATCTTCACGGGACTTATTCGATAAACCACGAAAGCGTAATCGATCTAAATCACCTAAAGAAGGAATTAAAGAGTTAATAATAGATAAAATTTCTGGTTTTTTTAAAGAGCTTTCGCTTCCTTGAAGTTCTGCCTCATCACATGTTATGGGAATTGGATGCCAAATGCCTAAAGGTGTTTTTTTAATTAATGTTGCTTTAATAAATTCATTTCTTTTCATACTCGCGATTTTACTAAATCTTATCATTTGTTCGCTTAATGTCAATTCTCCACCTAGATTTTGAAAAATACGATTATCAGCATTTGGATTTACAAATTGAGTTTTTCTTATCTGAACCCGGAATCGACGTGATTCAGCAGTAAAACCAGGACGTGTACGAGGCTCATTGGCTTCACTTTCGGAGTATCCTATTATATTAAAAATATTAGTACGCAATTTTGAAAAATTAGTACAATTACGTGCTGCAATTTCCCAATGCCGTTGTGAAGGTACTGGAGGAATTAATGATTTCAATGATTTGTTAATTTCTTCAAGTATTGCGTCATGGCCTTGATGTTGATTTGAAAGTTTGGATCGCGAAGTAACAACCCTTTCTTGGATTAAATTTCGAATTTCAGGCCTTAATCGTAGCATTTGTTCTTCATCAGCAATTTCGATTAATCGATAGATTGGATGCCGTCGAGCAGACCAAATAGGCGCAAACATTCGTCTGGCTGCAAACTTTAGTGAAGGCCTATTAAAACGAACACCGGTATGAAAGTTAATAATTGCTTGCAAATAAATAAAAGTTTGTTCATACTTTAACCTAAACGTATGATCAGTCTGATTTTGAGCCCATTTTAAAAATCCTTCAACAGAAGGATTTTCTTCAGAAATAACATATGGCCACATTAACTCGGATGCCATTGCGTGCCTATATATATTACATATAGAATCCCACGACTTATGATGATCGGAGCATTTTTTGAAGAACTGGAGTTGGTTGTCAGTTCGATATCCTTGGCACTTAGCAAAATCTCTTAGATCAATAACCCAATTTAATTCAACGAATGCCTTTAACATATTCATTTCTTCATGAAGGGCACCCGGAATTAATATGAGCCAAGGAAAATCTTTTTTAATTTTTTGTATGTGATGATACGGTACTCCATCACAGGTAACTACAACCCATTTACGGCTACCATTTTTAACTCCAGATATTTCTTCAATATGCTCAAGAACTTTTCTAACGTTGGCAACCGAGTTTGGATTAATTCCTATTGGATCAGGAACGAATATTTGTGGTGCATGGACTTCACTTTCCAGAACTGATCGTCGTTTAAATATGTAAGGAGAAATGGCAGGTAATTTTTCAGTAACATTTACGGTCTTAGGTTGTTCGTTGATTATCTCAGCAATCGTTGGTAATTTATTTTGGCATTTAGGGCAAACTCGTTTTTTATTATCGATATTAGGGGTCTGGCAAACTGGACATTTTTTCATATGTCCTATCTGACTTTGCTAATGAATTAATTCGTCGATTGTATTCGTTTCTTGATTTTTCTCAATGCAAAGCTCACCTAAAATAGTCGAAAGATAATTAGTAAGTTCTTCATTAATTTCATCACTCATACCTGATGATAAATAAAATAACTCTTCATATTGTTTTTGGTCAAGTTCCGTATATAGCCAAGGATTTTCACTTTGGATATTATTACTTTGGCTATAGCTAAATGCAATGAAACTCGTAACCGTGTGGAATATAACTGTATTATTCCCACGATCCAAATAATTTTTTTGACCTTTCTGTTCATTGTCAAAGGCCAAAAACAAAAAACCTTCAGGAAGCTGTAGTTGTTCTCCAGCTAAACTTTCTAACCAATTATTGAACTTTGTATAACTACCAGAGCTAATAATATGGTTATCGATATCAATGATCATTTTTGATCTTGCTAACGAATACTTAACTGCCGAAATAGCCAAATTAATAGCCAATACATATCTTAAATGCCTTGACCCATATATAGCATCAACTGCCACTACACACTTGAAAAGCTTTTTCTCTTCGTGCTGATGTTCATTCTCGTTATGCGTAAGAGTTTCTATAAACTTGACGACGACCAGATTCCACTCAGCAAGCCACTTGGAAGGAGAATACTCCAAAAGACTACCTAAAGAAAACCGTTCTTGATTCTTTATTAAATTTATTACATCTTCATACAAATTACTCTGTTCTTTTTTGGCAATCTCTATTATAGAATGAATGCGATCTTCTTGGTTAGTAAATCTTTCGCTTGGTTTTTTTTTTAATGCATCATTTTCACTTAATAATTGCTTATTATTTTTTTCTAACTCATCAATTCTTCTTTGAAGAATTGGATCTGAAAAGGATACTTGGGATTCAAAATCAACACAAGCTTTTTCAAACAAATCTACTTGAACGCCAAAATCGACGAAAGTCTTTTAAGGAACTTGCGGCTCAACGTCGTCATTAGAAAACTTCAATCTTTTTTTCTCTGGTTCTTCTAAAGATAAAAGAATTGGATCAACTTTTTCCTTTAATTGATCAATAAAAGATTTTTTAGCAACGATTCGGTTATAATGCCCTTCACATAAAGAATAGCGCTCCATAGAGTCAAGATATTGAGTTAATTCAGAAAAATACTTAGCCATTTCTGTTATTCTTTTTGTTGCTGCAATGGCAGACACAATTCGCCACTTCCCTACTCTACATATCTCTATATGTTTTAGCAAGTCACTGTCCTTGTGTTCTTTAGCAAAAAAAGCGAAAAAGCAAGGCAGATCTTTGGCTTCAGGGTTCGAATTCATGATTGATCAATATACGAACTATAAAATTTAAACTTTGAATTTGTGAAAAAACTAATTTGTTAAGTCTCAGGGATCCCCGTTGATTCTTAAAGTACGTGCTTGAAAATATATATATTGATAACTAGTTTCGACTTTTGTTACGTATTAGTTACGTATTAGATCGACGAAATACCATGAACTTTTTTATAAGAAGAAAAATGGATGATCTTCGACTATTCTAGAAATGATCTACAAGTTTTGAAAAATCCCCGACTGTAATAGCAATTACATTTTTTTTACTAACAAAAATTCTAATCAAAAGTAATAGTTTTTAAGGACTAATTGAGTTTGTATATCCAGAGCTACAGACTTATATCAAGATGCAAAATTTCAGACTAAAGGGTAATTTAGAGGTTATAGTACAATTTTCTGAAGCAGAAATAATATATTATAGTGCAGATTGTATAGACCAAATCTCAGAAATGTATAATTCTGGTCAAAAGAGATACCTTCCAACTGAGTTTTTTAACTCACTAAATTTAGTAGCTTGTCACTATATGCATTAACTTTCAAAATTAGTGCACCATTATATTATTATAGAATATCAAAATATCCAAAGGTAATAAAACTCAATTAATTGTTAAAGCACTCAATAGCATTTTATCAAAGCTGTACCTTTAAATGGGCCTTTAGTAAAAAATAAGTACTTTTGCCTATATAATGCTTTCTTCAATGAATGCACTAATACCATTACTCTAAAATGCTATCAATTTTTATGCCAACTTGCTTTTGCAATATCTATTCACAAATCCTGGCCTCTACATTCAAACTTCTGTCTTTACACAAGGACAGTTCTATGTTCTATGCTTAAGAGTTATAGCACTTCAAAGACTAAGCATCTTTCTTAAACAGCTAGGTTTTTAGGAATGTACTAAGAATGTTGTATACCAAGAAGTATTTTTATAAATATTTCTAATACAAAATAGCAGACAAAAATATAAAACTTTACTATGCAATAAATAATTTTTTATAAATAGAAAAAAACTTGATTTATAATAATTTGTGGGTTTCTAAGAAAATATAATAATTCTTTATAAGGGTGCTGACATTTATTACCTAATTTTTATTTACTATAGAGGCTTACCTCCACCCCTAGAAAATATTTTTGTTAAATTTAATTGGCTAAAATTTTTATATGATATAAGATTTGGCTTGACCCTCTACCTCCTAAAATATTATCTAATAAATGTTAGCACCCTAATTACTTTTATTTCTTAGCCAGACCTATATAATCATTTTAGCAATACTTATAAAATCTATAAAGATACTGAGCTATATACTGTATATTTGCAAGTAATAATTTCAAAACCTGCTATTTAATGATTATCCAGTATAGAGTTGGGCACCAAACCTTTTTTTGATAAATTTGAAAGTTTTAGATTTTGGATTATAGTTTCTGAAATCTGAAACCTTATCCAAGACCCAAAACTATTTAAGATTAAATTTGACTTAGATGAAGAAAAAGAAACTATGTAGAAGGATATATAGTTATACCACTTTATAATTACACTTTTGGGACTATAGAAACTTTTTAAAAAATGTTCTTATAAAGAGGTGTGCTTATATAGAAGACTTTGTTATGTTTAATTAGTAATTGGGCCTAAATATAGATGTAATTATACAAAGGCATGACTGTAAATTTATTAAAATTAATTAATTTAGAAAATATTATTTTTTAAAATACATATAATCAAATAATTATAAAAAATTCAGATAATGAAACTAATTTATATTCAGTTAGACATCTCTATAGTCATACCCATATAGTCACACCTCTATTTAAGCACCTGATTTTGTGTGACAGACTTAAACATAGTAAAAACCTCATTATAGTCACAAATCACTTATAATCACTATCACTATAAAAATTTAATTTTAACAATTATATTAATAATAAACCCTCATTATAGTTACCAATTTTTAAATAATGCAAGCAATTAGTCTAATTGCCTATAAAAAAATGCCATAGATTGTGAGATCTAGGTGTAATATTCAATGCAAAGATGATTAATGTTATTATACTAACAAATAAGGTTATAAAAGAGCAATATTCGTGATCTTTGATAAAAACATCTTAGATAAATATGCAATAGATAAAGGTAGTATAATGAAGAATGATAATCAAAGAGGAAATGAATTTGTGAATATTAGATGTGTCAAAAGTAATTTGATTAAAAATGACAATATAGATAATGGAGAAAAAAAAAGGGATCAGGTAAATTTTCAAGAATTTTAAGAATTTGACTTAGAGCATTACGGGCAGAAAGTAGAGGTTGAAGGTGATTGTTAATTTAAAAATGAACTTTGATGAATTAAATCAGATGGATAAAATGAAAGATGAAAGTGTACCTGAAATGTTCTGTAGAAATAATGAAATAATGCCCAGAAGAAATCATAGTGGATATTGTGATGAAAAGAATTAGAAGAGAAGAAACTCATAAACAGTGATAATGATGGAAATAAAAATGATGAATATAAGATGTTTGTTAAGGAGCATCCATAAATAACGTTATGTACCCCCTCATAGTAGCGCTTGACACCCCTTTACTAAATAAAAAATTTTTTCAAAATCTATATGTTTATATATAAAATTTTACAAAAACTTGAATATATTGTGACACAGTAATCTAATTTGGATGTTTTAGGTACCATTCAATTCGTCTTAGTGAGACAAATCTAATGATCCAAAATTATTTCATTTGATTACTGGATCAATACTTATTCACAAAAAACTATTAATTTTATAGTAATTTTATTAAGAAAACATAATAACCAAAAGTATTTGGCCAATAACTTTTGATACAGTAATCCAAACAAAATAAAATTGGTACTATTCAATTTTTCTCCCTAAGACGAATCGAATGGTACCAAAATCATTAAATTTAGACCACTAGTTCAATTTTTAGCCAATTTTTTCTAAAAAAATTATGTTATAATTTTTTGACCCCCTACTTATTGAGAAACATGTTATCATTCGTCAAACCTCTTGTATAATATTATTTATGGATGCCCCTAATTATTAAAAACCTGCTGAATCGAACAATAATAAAGAATTATCTCTTAATTTGTTATGCAGGCATATTTGCATGCGAAAATTTTAAAATTTTAAATTTTTTAAATAAAACCTTAAATTTTAATTTTAGCTATATACTTTTTAAGTAGAAATAATAATATTAGTTCTGTTTTATCAACTTCATTATAAAATTTTTTTAAAATTATTAAAAAACTTTGGTGTAAAAAAAGTTTAAAGTTTTTGTTTTGGAACTTTAACTATAGAATTTTTTTTTTAGGTTTTCTCAAATTTTATATATTTCTGTCTATAAAAAAATTTTTCACTTCTAATACAAGTCTTAATTTTTACAAGTAAATCATATAAAGTCAAATAATGAAAGTTGTCATCCTTTATATAAACTACAATATTGTATTAGAAACTATATTTTTAAAACCAATATTTAAAGAATTCGCCAAGATATTGTAAAATATTTTTTTGATTAAAAAATTTCTTTAAAATTTAATATATTCAGCTTATAAGCAACATAAACTTTTTGTCTTATAATATAAATTTAAATTATTCAAAAATATAATCCTTGTTTTTAAATATTATAATACCAAATTTTATTTAAATATCTTAAATGAATAAAAAAATAGATCAGAGATATATTTATAGTAATTATACAGGCAAATTTGCCTGTGAAGTAGTACAAACTAAGGGATATGTTGTTAGACATTGTTGTAAAAATGGAATTAATGTCAAAAAGAACAAACATAAAGTGTACGTTAATTAGCAAAGATCTGCTAACAGTGATTCTGTTGATAAAATGAATAATGTAGGATACTATCATCAGTATAGAATTGGAATGTGTACATTGAATGGTATGGTGAAGTTGAATAATCGAAGAAAGAGTTTAATATAGTTAGACAATGCAAACTATCAATTGATCAAAAGGTATTGTGTCACAGCAATTATGAGTCGAAAGGTAAATCAAAGCCTTGTTATGTTGCATAGTAGTAGAAAGTTGAATTCCTTAAACGATTGTATTTGGATCAAATAATCAGTTGTAATAGATTGGTGAATATGGTTTTAGAAGTCGTCATGATGTACAAAAATTCAGAAGAATTGATGTACGAATGATATTGGGTCAGGAATAATTATAATAGTTAATAATAGATTGCTAGAGGTCAAAATTATGTGGACATTTGAATACTATTATAGAATAATAATTTATGTATGTTTAGAAGTTAGCAATTGTGTTTTACAAGAATAAGACTTCAGGACGAAGTTCTGGGGGTCTAGATTTAACATGGTTGATTTGGTTGACATGTGTTTAGTAGCATGTAGAGGTCTGACTTGTTCAAAAAGTAAGTATTCGAATATTCATTTGTTCAATATTTTTTTATTTGAATATTGTTCAAAAATTTTGAAAATATTCAATGAATATTCACTGAATATTCATTAATTAGTAATTTGTGAGAGATGGAAAGAATTACTATAGTAATACTATATATACATGTAGGAATATTAAATATAATAAAAACAATTAATACCTATAATTTAGAGCCAGAATTAAAATTTCTCAATTTCTGTTAAGTTAACATTTTTTGCATTGCTAACCAAACTGTAGAGGCAAGTTTTCTCTTTCTAATAGTGGTAAAATCATCAAAATTGGCCTAATATATCAAGAGATATTTTTATTTTTGTTTTTATGATCATATGAAATTTCTTTGCAGTTCTGCAAAGAAATTTTATATAGCCACAAAGACAAAAATAAGAATACCTCTTAATATATTAGGCCAATTTTGATAATTTTACCACTATTAGAAAGAAAAAACTTGTCTCTATAGTTTGGTTAGCAATACAAAAGATGTTGGCTTGACAGGAATTGTGAAATTTTAATTCCAGCTTCAGATTATACGTAATAATTGTTTTTATTATTTATTATTCCCATTTTTATATATAGAAATTCTGTATATCTCTTGCGAATCACGAATTTAAATATTAAATATATTTTAATTTTAAAAAATTATATAATATCTTACCTAAATTAGCCAATAAAATTGAAATAAATTATTATAAATTAAAATAAAATTATAAAATTATATATATTTTTACCCGGATTTGGAATTTGTCCCAATTTGGAATCTGGCCTAATCTTACCTCTAATACTAGCCCTAACCCTAACTCTAAAGTCATCTGAAGTCCTAATTCTGCTACAAAATTCTTATCTGGGGCAGCCTGATTTCGAATTGGCACCAGGGTACAGCACATATATATATATTCAATGAATATTTAATGAATATATTCAGTAAAATTTTAAATATTCGAATATTCATTCAGTGAAAAATTATATATTCAAAAATTTGAATATTAATGAATATTCAGTGAATAGTATTCATCGAGTCAAACATTTAGTAGCATGAAATCAGGATTGGGTCTGTGTAACTTATGCGTTGCATGAACAATCATCATGTAATATAAATAGAACAATGGTCTTTAGTAGTTATAGAAAAGAGGAATAGAATAGTCTTTATTAATAAAAAAATGTCTAAAACTATAAACTGTGTTTATGTATCAAATTGTACATTAGGGTTCCGCAATTTGATTTGATTTTCAAATATTTGAATCAAATATTCAAATTCAAATTTGACTATATTTGATTTGATCAAATTCAAATCTGGCCAAATTTGATTTGATTTGACAAATATTTGATTTGATTTGAAAACTACTATTAAAAATTCAAATTCAAATCAAATTCAAATCCAAATATTTGAATCAAATCAAATTCAAATCAGATCAATTTGATTTGATCAAATTCAAATTGACCCAATATTTGATTTAATTTAAATTTGAGGAACCCTATTGTATATAGTATTTGGGTGGTAGTATCTAGTATGATACTCTAGTCATCGTATAAATTAGACAAACAAGTAAAAGACTGTTAGTAAAGTCAAGAAGTACACGGTAGTTTGAGTAGCTCCATGACAGTATGCTTGCTATAATACCAACCCTTCACAATAATATCATACTCTAACTAATTGAGTTTATTCTTACTTATAACTCGTAAAAAATATATGCACGTGAACTTACATATGCCTTGACTGTGCCAAAACCCATGAATTTGGCTTAGTAAAGTGCAGCAAAACCCAGTCCATTTATGGTCCAAAATGTCTGGTGTGAAAGGTGAGACTATCAGGTTAAATACTAAATACAATTAACAATACCACTAACTATCTAAAACAATATCCTATAGGCATGCAAGACTTTAGATCCTCAAATTGGCAGATAGAAAGAGGTATGAAAGATTTGGTCCAGGTCTCGAGGTTTGTTTAGGTCTTGCTGCGGCGCAGTTAAGCAAAGCAAAGTATATTTCTGAGTTCTTGTATGTAGTTTTTTCTTGTATTGGTCCTAATTCCACTTTACTTATATAACTCTTCTCTTTTATTCTAGAGCGCAAGGTATGGGTGATTTAAATACAATCATTAACTTGATTAACAATCAGCAGGCTGATATGAGTTGATGCAGGTGATTTGTCAAACAATATCAGAGATTGATTGTTTGATATATCAGGTAATCAAAAGGGGTTAAATCGATGGTGATATAAATAAGAGGTGATTAACTTGATATTCTTGTTTTAACAGAACTATAAACTAAAACTGGGTTCAAAACACGGGTGATAATGATACGTCTTTAACTTATAACACGAATATATTTATGGGACAAAGTAAGTTCAATAAGCAATTTTTATCAGTCAAAAAGGGTTTTAACGACAAGGGAAACTTTTTAATACTTCTATTCTTATTTCGAAGGTTAGAATTATTATCTTTTCTAAAACTCAAACTCAACTGAGTTGTTCTTTATTGAAGCAAAAAGGAGGATCTTATATACTTTTTATCCTCTTAATAAATATATTGTTTTTAGACTATCTATACTAATTCTATTGAATTCGTCTTTTATCATACAATTTCCTTACCATAACCTCATTTCTTTGAGGCAGAAGATGGAGGCGGCTTTTTCAAGCCTCGAGGCATAATGGTTGAGGAAAACATCTTCAGCTTAGTACTATAATTTCACCTTTAATTCACTGTTAACCCATCGTGTATCTATACTATATCGTGAGTGAAACTTTTCTTTGAGGCGGAAGGTAAAGGAAGCTTTTCCAAGCCTCAAGGCATAAGGGTTAGAGAAAATATCTTTGCTTTAGCACTATAATTCTACCTTTAATTCACTGTTAATCCATCATGTATCTATACTATATCGTGAGTAAAACTAAAACTAGACTAAGTACATTGTTTACAAAAAGGGTATAAACAAACATTGATAGCTAAATGCCTAGGGCATAAACTAGTTTTATCAATATGTTTAAGCTAACATATGTAAATCTATTGTTTACAAAAGGGGAAATAAACAAAAATGAGCAGTGAAATACCAAGGGCATAAACTGGATTGTGGTCCTGCTATACGCAGTTACTATGTGCTTATGCCAGAAGTTACTATGGTATTACCTCATGCTACTTGGAACTATGCTGATTTTTTGTAACCATGGCATGATTTCGGGAGAAATCATACGGTCATATGACATAACTGGTAGAAAAACTCCTGAGTAAACAAATAATTGAAAAAAACTTAAGGCATAGCCCATTATACTGGGCATATGGCCAATTCTACTAAACTTTTTTTGACTATCTAATATTAATTAGAACATCTATCCAATATTTTAAACAATATTAATGTGTATAATTATATTTGTTTATAGACTATAGATTTTTTATTTTTAATAAAATTTTATAATCACCATTTATAATTTTTAATATAACTGTGATTATATAGAGGTTTATATTTATAGTTACACCTTCCTATAATTACCATATTAGGGTGTGACCAACTTGGTGACTATAGGAAGGGATAACTGTAATTTTATTCAAGATTTAGAAAATCAAGAAGATTATAATCCAAGTGAATTAGCACAAAAATATCTTGAGTATTGATGAAATTTTTATTATTATTAATAAATATTAAATAATTAAGTTAATAAAATTATCTGTTTATATTAAATGTATTAAGAGATTTCCTTAATTAAGGTTTTTTATTTCAAATATATAAGGGGAGCGCCATTTATCACCTGATTTTTTAGGGTAGGGGGTCTGGCAATTATCAGGTCCTAATAGTAGATAACTTTTGATTGGCTAAAATTTTTTAAAATTTTTTAAAATTTTAAAAAATTTTTAAAATTTAATATTAAATAAAATTTGAACCAATGATCCGTTTTGGATGGTTTTACTACCAAAATGTTTGTCTCAATGAGACGATTCTAACAAGCCTAAAATCGTCAAAATCCAATCACTGGATCACAAGATCGTTATAAATTTGTATTGCTTTAATTATATATAATAAAAATTATTATTAAAGATCTTATAAAGTTTAACATTGAATAACTTGTAAACCAGCAATCCATTTTAGGTGATTTTAATACCAAAATGCCATCTCAGTGAGACGATTCTAATGAACCTAAAATCGTTAAATTCTGATCACGGGATCCCAAGATCATTATAAATTTGTGTTATTTTAATATAAAATATATTAAATCAATTAAAAATAACACAAATCTATAACGATCTTGGGATCCCGTGATCAGAATTTAACGATTTTAGGTTCATTAGAATCGTCTTACTGAGACAAGCATTTTGGTAGTAACATCACCTAAAACGGATTGCTGGTTCACAAGTTATTCAATGTTAAAGTTTATAAGATCTTTAATAATAATTTTTAATATATACAAAACTAATATAATTAAAGCAATACAAATTTATAACGATCTTGGGATCCAGTGATTAGATTTTGACGATTTTAGGCTCGTTGGAATCGTCTCATTGAGACGAACATTTTGGTAGTAAAATCATTCAAAACGGATCAGTGGTTCAAATTTTATTTAATATTAAATTTTAAAAATTTTTTAAAATTTTAAAAAATATTAGCCAATCAAATTGCAGTATTTATGATCAGGTGGGGAGAGGGGTAGCTGCTTAGTAGCAAAATATCAGCTGATAAATGGCCCTTCCCTAATATAAGAGAAAATAAATTTGTTGACCAGGACATGTCACACCCCTGCTTCGACCAATCAAATTGCTCGATTTTATAGACAAAAAATTTTATTTTTTAAAAATTTAAAATTTTACTTAATAAAGTGTAAAATATATGGGCTAGGTGCTGCAAAAAGGGATCAAATTGACAATTTTTTCAAAAGATATTTTTTCACAAGAATTAATTTAGAATAAGATAAGGATCATTTTTTACTTAAAATATAAAAGTAGTTGTACTAATAAAATTTTGCTATATTGTACTTTAAAGTTTGCTCTTTCTTATAATTTATTATAAGATTTGCAACATGCAAATTGATTTTCTGAAGATTTTTTGTTTTGTCAATTTGGTCCCTTTTTGCAGCACCTAGCCCATATATAATATAGTATATTATATAATGTAAAATTTTATTCTGAACAACTTTTTCTAAGTCGTAAAGATAGGTTGCCTTAGTAAAAAAAAACGGTTTATAAGAAAAATCAAAATTTTCCAAAGTTAGTACATATAAAACTTTTTTTTCTAAAACAATCTACCTTTTTACCTTAGAAAAAGTTGTTTAGCATAAATTTTACATGTAATGCTTAAACATAAATATAGATTATATTAGTAAAAAAAAAGTTTTATATGTGCTAACGTCAAAATTTTTAATTTTTCTTATAAAACGTTTTTTTACTAAAACAATCTATCTTTATGACTTAGAAAAGTTGTTCAGAATAAAATTTTACATTATGTGTTTTGATATCGCTTATTTATTTTTTACATTTTATTAGTAAAATTTTTAATTTTTAAAACTTAAAATTTTTTGTCAACAAAATCGTGTGATTTGATTGGTCGGAATCAGAGGTGTGACCAGTGTTGGAAATTCAAAAAAAATTTCATGATTTTTGTGAACATAAATTTTTTTTATAATGTTCACATCAAAAATAAATATGTTCACATAGCAGAATTTAGATTTTATAATATAATGCCTATTTGCAATTGACCAAAAGTAGATTATATCTAAAAATAAGCTACTCTCAGATTTTTTGTGTTCAAAATCGTCCAAAAAAGGTAGTTTATTTTTGAAAAATATGGTAAATATAATCTTTATATTAATAAATTATGAATAAGAAATTATAAAAATTAAAATTTATATTCAGAATTTTACTAACTATAACCAGCAGTGATCATCACTGGTGTGTAATTAACCAATAAATTTGCAGGATCAGGTGTAATGTGCAAATCAGTTTGTGTAACAAAAATAAAGATTTTTTTTAAAAAATGCTAATATCTCAAAAATTCGTCTATGAAACTACCCTTGACATTCTAACAAAAAAAATTCCTTACTAAATTTTGCATATAAAGTAGACAGGGGTAATTTGATGAATAGGGGTAATTTGACGAATTGAGAATAATTGGCAATATATCGTGATCCTGTAATCGGATCCGAACAATTTTTTTACCATTCGAATCCTCTCTTTGAGAAAATTCGAATGATAAAAAAATTGTTTGGATCCGATCATGGAATCACGATATATTGCCAATTATTCTCAATTCGTCAAATTACCCTAATTATATTATATACATGCGTTAAATTACATCGCGACATATAAGCATCAAATTTGGTACGCGAACGGTTTCATATAACAAATACATTGGGAATGTTATTACAACATCTATGCACTAATAAATACCTGGAAAAATTTCAGAATCACGTTATTTTGAACTTTGTCGCTTCACTTTTTAACTCGTTAAACGTATCAAACTTTTTATTTTTTTAACTTTTTATTCACCTATTATGTAATAAATTAAATAAATATGGGAGTATCTTATATTGAAAGAGGTGAGGCAATCCGTGCTGCACTTAAAAAAATAGATGATTGCCCTGTTGGTTCCAAGCCCCCAAGTATAAATAGCTTGGCGAAAGACTTTGGTCTTTCGGAAGCTACCCTTAGGCGTGCGGTTAAAAATGGTGGTCCCCCTAAACGTCCAGGTGCACCCAACGTTCTTACTAGTCATGAAGAAACCCAACTTGTTGGTTATTGCCTTAATATGCAAAAACTTGGGTTTGGGTTAACAAGAAGTGGAGTTAATCATTGTGTCATGGAAATTGTGCGACTTAATAATCGATCACATCCTTTTGGTGAAAATGGGCCAGGTCAAGACTGGTGGGAACGTTTTATGAGGGACCACCCAGAATTATCATTTCGTATACCTCAAAACTTATCAGAAGCACGAGCACAAAAAGCCAATAAAACCGTTGTCACTGATCATTTTAACAAGCTTAAAAAAATTATCGATGAAAATTCTCTTACTGCGGCACAAATATGGAACATGGACGAAACTGGGTTTGTTATCGTACCAAAATTAGAAAAGGTTATAGCAAAAAAGGGCTCACGTCAAATTCATAAAATTGCGCATGGGAATTCTCACGATCATATCTCGGTTGCACCCACAATTTCAGCTGCTGGATCTTTTATTCCACCTTTAATTATTTATAAAGGTGTTCGTACGATTCCTGGTTTATTAGAAGGTGCACCACCAGGAACCGTAATGGGTTTTACAACTACAGGATACATGCGTGAAGACCTCTTCCAAATGTATCTTGACCATTTTGTTAATTCAATCCCACCCACTAGACCCGTATTACTAATGCTAGATGGTCACAAAAGTCATATCAGCTATACAATCGTCGATTTTTGTCGTAACAACGGCATCCTTCTTTATGCACTCCCGCCACATACAACCCATGTTTTGCAGCCTTCAGAAATTCCTTTCGCAAAACTAAAAAAATTATACAGTAAGGGATGTGAAAAATATAGCAATGAAAATAATGGCATAGTAGTAACAAAACGAACCTTCGCAAGAGTTTTTGGCGCTGCTTTCCTTGAAACTTATTCACCACAAGCTATTTGTAGCGCCTATAAAATGACAGGAATTTGGCCATTTGACCCAGACGCTATTAGTTCTGACCGTTTAGACCCTTCATTAACAACTGAACGGTTCGACATCTCACCTTCATATGGCCAACCTTTTGTTCAACCAGCTGAATCGTCTTCGTCAACCCAAATTTCGCCTAATTCAAATCATCCTCATTCCACTTACTTGAATGTTGACGAACTAATGAAAGAAAATATGATGCTTAGGAATGAGAATGGTTTATTGAAATCCCAACTTTCAGCAGTAGAAAAGGAACTAGATACTTACAAAAACCCTGGGACATGTTCTTTGCATTCGGCTCTTAAGTATCTGGCTCCTCGTACTCCAGTTTCAGCAGAAGGTACAGAAGACCAGACAGAATCTGATCAACCTTCTCCAAGGAAAAAAAGAAAGACGCTCCCTTTTGCCCGGCTCCTTACTAATGAAGAAAGTTGGCGTGAACTAGAAGAGTTAAACAAGGAGGCAGAACGAAAATCCGAAGAAGCAAGGCGAAAAAAAGAGGTTGCGGCCCAAAAAAAAGAAGCTGCAGCCCAAAAAAAGGAAGCCGCAGCCCAAAAAAAAGCTGCACAGGAACAACAGCGAGCCCAGAAGACTCAGGAAAATAGGAAGGTCGTTAAAAAAAGATAGAGAAGTATGAAATATATATTTTTTATTAATGATTAAAATTCGTCAAATTATCCCTTAATCTTAAAATTTCAATTTTTTGGTAATGTATGCAAAAGCGATGATTTATACAGATTTGATTTGTCATACCTTTTTTTTTATTAGATCTATTCTAAATATGGCTTAGTTTTATAACCGCAAATTTCTGGAAATTTACATGGGTTAATAAAAGTTTATTCGATAGTACTGTTAACTTCGTCAAATTACCCCTGTCTACTTTATCAGACACCCTACTAAAATCCCAGGCCTCACCCTAACCCTAAAGTAAATGAAATGAACTTTTTTTTGTTTTATCGTTATTGATTAATTACATACTAGTGATGATCACCACCGGTTATTTGTTATATTCATACTATGTGAACATAAAAAATATAAAATTTTTGATTTTTTATGTTTATACTATATGAATATAAAACATAAAAACATTGATTTTTTAAAAAAATTTATGTTCATGTGAACACTGTGAATATATGATTTCCAACACTGGGTGCGACATGTTATGGGTGCATCAAATTTCTATTCCTATAATATGAAACATTTATTCATATTATGTATTTTATTATTTTTTTTTAGTCTGGACAATCCTGCCTTTATTTATTCGTAAATGCCTAGTGACTGGTGTTCATACTGAAGTACGTATACAGTATACCAAATTACACCCAAATAAAGACTCACTCGATACAAAGTACCCAGGTGCGACCTGCCATTTCACAAATTTGTCTCCGTCAGGGTCCCAATACTTGTTGAGACTTGATTCCCAAACATCACTGACCGGTTTGCTAATGCTGTATCAGAATCGTACTCCTTTCCTTAAATTCTTTCTTCTTCATAAAGGGCGAATGAAAAAGGGGAAATTAAAAAGAAACTACCAAGAAAACGAACTACACAAAAAGAAAAAACCAATATAAAAAAGAAAAAACAAAGAAAAGAAGCTAATCCTGACATGTGGAAGCAGAAAAAGAAAAAAAACAAAAGAAAGAAAAAAAATGATTCTGACTATTTATAAAAATTATATAATACTGCACAAGGAAACGCCTCGCCAAAGTATTTTATGTACATATAAGAAACAATAGAACGTTCTGGAATTTAGTTCTGCAGATCTGCCTACTCCATTGTGCCACGTCTCATTACACGCCCATTCCTGTTTATCAACTTGCATACCTTCTTCCCGATTAGAATAGGAACAACAATGCCGATCTTTTGGAAGGGGTATGCCGAATTTCCCACTTTCAGTCAAAAATTCCAGAAAAACTGCTTCAAGCGAGAATATGGTAGAGGGTATATGGTCGAATATGTTCTTGTAACCAAAAAACCTTAAAGAGAGTATTGAAAAACTCATTTTTTAGTTCACCGCCTAGCCAAACTGGAAAACCTTCATCAACGAAAGAAAACTTCCACCAGAATATCTTGTACCAAGGGCATCCACTGCCAGTTATCTTGCACAACTGACGCTTCTGGCTTGCATTTCGAATATATAAAGGAGTCCCCCAAAAAGAAGAAAAGGTTGACCTTTATAAAAACCAGTATTATACGCAGCTGCTTCGTCTTTTACTAAAAAATTTTTGTTTTTCTTTTGTTCGGAAATTTGTACAAGTGATCATCGGAAAGAGTTGATGATTCCAAGTTTTTGTGTATTTTATTATTTATTTATTTATTTATTAATATATTTCTTATTATATATTTATATATTAAAATTTTATTAGTTATATGATTTATTAAATAATAAATTATATACTAGGTTAATGCACAGCATTGTGTGTCGAAGTGCACTAAAAACTAATTTCATTTTTTGATGTGACACAAATTATAACAATATGATGCATCGAAAATGTAACTATTATATGCATGTGGACAGACACCAAATACAGAAGTTACATTTGTGATATTACTATTATTGATACATCAAAAACGTAACTTTGTATCACCTTATGTAAGTGTATTTTTAGGCATCTCCCGCAGGAGATGTATCTCCCGCGAAATTGGCCAATAAAAATCATTCCACGTGATGATCGATGCCAAATTAGCGAATAGTTAATCGCTCTTGGTGTAACGTAACATGATCAGGAAAATTTCAAAACAAACATTTGCCTTTTCAAAAATCGTTTATTTCTTGAACATTTACATAAGAAACTACCTTTCGAGCCAAACAAAAAAATTTTCCTTGACCAATTTTACTATACATCACTAACACTAATCCTTACACAAACCCTAACCCTACCTTAAACGAATTTGGTTGTGGGAGATATATAACTTATATATATCCTGCAAGAGATGCCTATAATTTCCCTTTATGTAAACATATAAAGTCTCCGCTATGCTCAGGACAATAAATACCAGGAACGGAGTGATACAATCACGAAGTGTATGGTTTTATGCTGTTTGGAGTGGTATTTGTCCACAAAATCTTAAATTTGATTGGTCCACATGACTTATTCATCAAATTTTGTTTATTTTTCACACATGAATGCATCATGCAATTATTCTTCAGGCAAAAATTTATCACGCCTTATATCCTATCATAACCGCACATATGAGCAATATTACAGTAGCAATAACTAATGATAGTAAAAGCAAAATTTTTCACTGCAAAACTTGGTGACCCGATGCAATTTGATTTGTCTATTTATCTGATATTTGGTATTTTTCATTTTTTCATAGGAACTTTTATCGGGTTGATGAAATGATAATCACTGATTATCAAAGAAGTTTTTTAATATTAAAATACTAATGTTGCTCATTCCAATGGCCAATCAAATATTCTAACGTGGTCACACTAAAATAAGGCTTATATCAAAGCACAAATGTTCATCTATTCCGCTGGCCAATCAAGTGTTCATAATGTAGTCACACCAAAATAAGGCTTAGATCAACGTCTTTTTAATCACTGGCCAATCAAGTATGCTAACGTGGTCACACTAAAATAAAACGTATCCATGTTTTTTTAATGCCTTAAACAACCTCTTAAAATCGTAAAAGTTATTTTATTATAATAATTAAAAACTATTTTAGCAAAAAATAGCTAAAAAAAAGTCAATCAAATGTTTCACTAATTGGAAAGCGTTTTATATAATGATCTCAAGTTTAATAACAAGTACAAGTGCAAGAACCAACGCAAGAACCAATGCAAGCGCAAGTGCAAGAACAAGAACAGTTGCTCCGCAATAGATAAAAAAAGACATGATATTAATAAACATAGTAAATATATTCAAATACTAGAAAAAAAAACTAAAAATTTAATGATTAATTTCTAGATTTTCCATTTTTCGTAAATTTTTTGTCGGAATTTTTTGCCGTCCAGATTACTAATTTTCTCTGCGATTCTTGTATTTGAAATTTTATGTCGATTTACCAAACATGGTTATGTCCAAAACGCTAAAACTAATGTAGCAATATGATCGAGTAATTATGGTATATCGCTTTTGGTTAGTTATACACCTGTGAGCAAAGTGTTAAGACTAAAATACGTATCGATGAGCCAATTATGATCAAGAATATCATCACCATTCATAATCTTAACCTATCAACCTTGCCAAATCATACACGATCAAAGCTTCTAAATATTCATCAAAACAATTCTAAGAAACATCTAAAATTCAGACTCCAGAAACAATAATTTTGGATGATTATAATAATACTCATTCAAACAAACGTGCTAACAATTCTGATCAAGAAAAAATAAAAATAAAAAATGATCAAATCAAACATGCAATACTAAACGA
Organism: Gigaspora rosea; assembly: GCA_003550325.1. Taxonomy (NCBI): domain Eukaryota; kingdom Fungi; phylum Glomeromycota; class Glomeromycetes; order Diversisporales; family Gigasporaceae; genus Gigaspora; species Gigaspora rosea. The sequence goes on from QKWP01000118.1 coordinate 247,100, forward strand.
TCATCTTATAGTAATACATTTAGCTAATTCAGATGATGAATATTTTATCATTTAAAATTTTATTTTTTAAAAAATTTTTTCCGATTATAATTTGTATTATTCTCTTTATAAATTTTCTTTTATGTTTTTTTTTAAAATAAATTTACAACGTTGCGCTACTTATTTTAAAAATTTTATGTATATATGCTAAAATCAAGTTAAAATATAAATAATTTCCTAATACTGTTAATTCTCAAACAACACCCTGACTTATACTTAAACTCAATTCTTTCCTATAAAATTTGATCAATAACTAAAAAAATTTATACTAACTAAATGCGTTGCGTAAGCAACGCGAGATACGCTAGATTATAATAAACAGCATAGACTATTAAAATGACAATCATATAATTATCCACCACTATCGCAATACACTAATGAAATGCTAGATCAACAACAATCCATTAAACATTAAATATGTATTCAGTTCTTATTGATTTCCTATTTATGTTTGTTTTGACTATTTTTTAACTATACCTTCGTTCCTGGTTTCTAGCGTGACAGCGTCGCGCGGCTACCTTATTATATTATTATAAATTTTCAAAATTTTAAATGAAGTTTCGAGGAGTTTCGGATTATAGTTTCGGAGTTTCGTGTTTCGGGAGGTTTCAGATTATACCGAAACTGAAACTAGTTTCGGTCCAGTATCTAGTTGGAAATATAATTAATTCCAAACTGTCAAAAGTTTATGCACAAATGTCGTGATTTATAAATAGGGATCTAAATTTTTTATGTAATATGTAATTTTAAGCACATGATATTTAGTTTCTGAGATCAAACTTTCGGCGATTTAAGAGTTATCAAATGATGCAATAATACAGGCTAAACTTTTGTAAATCTGGTACTTAAGTATAACGTGAAAATTTCTGAAATTTAATTTTCGCAAAATTACATGTAATGTAAAATTGTAATGTAACACCTAATTGTAAATACAGTAGGTAAATAGCTTAAATTTAATGTCTTGTATTCATGAAGCGAATTGACCGGCACACCCAGGAATCTGCAAATAGACCATTGAAATAGCTAATTCTTTTTTTTTTTTTCTTTATCTTAATGTCGCATCACGCATATAAAAGTCAAAGATCCAGTAAAACTTGAGTTCAAATTTTGTTTCTCGCTTGCACACATATTAACTTTTATTATATGATGATTCTTTAAAATTACATTAAAATTCAAAATAAATTTACAATACTATACATATAATTCTATGTTAATCTCAAATAATAAATTAGTATGTAAATATGAAGAGCTAAACATAAGTAATTATGTTATTTATGTGTCGATAGGAATTTACTTTTGATCAATGATAGATGACTATCCTCCTTCATCTTTTATTTTACTAACAGGTCATTATTGAGGTCTTGATTTCAAACTCTTGGTTCCTAAGACCTTTCTAATCACGTGCTCATGATTTTTATTAACGCCAGCACCGCTTGAAGTGCTTTGACCATGTACATTTTGTTCATTGGAGCTTTTACTTGAATGGACTTGATTTCCATGGTTATCTTTGGCGTTAACGTTACTTTTTGAGCTTTGAGAATGTCCAACTAATTCATGAGAGTTTTTGAATGCATTGGATTTGCTTCCACCTTTACCTTTCGATGCGCTAACACCGCTTTCTGAGCCTTGATCAAATCCATCGAATTTAGAGGTGCTTTTGCTTGCATCGAATGAACTTCCACCATGTTTGCCACTAACTCCGCTTTTTGAGTCTTGAGAAAATCTACCGAATTCTGAGGAGCTTTTGCTTGCATCGAATTTGCTTCCACCTTTGCCTTTTGAGGCGCTAACACCGCTTGAAGAGCTTTGACCATGTACATTTTGTTCATTGAAGCTTTTACTTGCATCAAAGTGATTTCCATGACTATCTCCGGCATTAATTTTGCTTAAAGAGCTTTGAACATATCCATCGGTTTCAAAGGACTTTTTGTTTGCATTAAATTTGCTTCCATTTTTATCTTTTGAGGCGTGAACATCACTTGAAGAGGATTTAACATTTCCATCTTTTTCAGCGGAGCTTTTAATTGCATCGAAATGATTTCCGTGGTTATCTTTGGCGCTAGCTTGGGCAGTAGAGCCTTGAGAATGTACATTTCCTTCAAAAGACTTACTGCTTGCGCCGAATTTGCTTCCAAATTTATCTTTTGAGGCGTGAACATCGCTTGAAGAGCCTTTAGCAAAAGCATCGTTTTCATTGGAACTTTTACTTGCAGAGGATTGACCATGTCTGTTCTTAGATTCTACACCTGCTTGGTCACTTTTACTGTGGGATCCACTTTCACTAGAGGTTTTAGTTTCATCGAATTTGCTTCCTTTTGGACCTTTTGAGGATTTAATACTGTTTGAAGATTTTGAATCTTGTTGGAACGATTCTGCTTGTGCTTGATATTCACTAAATTTAGAGCGTTTGGTAAGATCGGCTGTAGTACTAGGTTCAGCCGAATTAATGATGAGCATCATTACATTAATGACGATTAGGAGTAATGATAAGGATTTCATCTTGATGAACGATTTTTTGAGGAAATAAGAAGGATAAATATTTAAATGGGAATAATGTAAGAGAGGGAAGGAGAGAAAAGAGGATTTAATGAGATGAGAAATGACTGAGACAAGGAATAAGGAGGAGATTTCCATGTTATTTATATTTTTTTCATCTTTATGTAAGAATCTAATTTTTTCAATATTTTTCATGCTCCAAGTGAATTTGTTGACAATATTAATAAAATGCATTAATTCTCCTTGAATTCGATACGATATTTCAGATAATTAATCAAGACAATGTATTTCTTTATTCCCTTCACAGTATGAATTGGGATTTTTCATCGTGATTGAAATAATTTGGTACACTTCTCACTTTATTGAAATTCCCTATTGATAAAAATAAGGTACGACAAAATAAATGAAATACATTTTTTGTCCACATTTTTTTGCCCTTTCAATAAAACACTCATGCAGATACCACCTAGGTCGGGGCATTCATGCACAGTTTGCCCCTGATGGTTAACGGGTAGTCAATATATACAACAGGCATGTGGAGTCATAAATGAAGTACTTTGAGGCATCTCATTATCTTCCTTCTTTATTAAGGTATCAAAGTCGACACATATTACTGAGTCACTGTACCGTTTTTTTTAATTTCTTTATTTGGAAGTTGTTTAAAGTGCATCCACTTATTTGCGCCGGTAATATAAATTCCAGAAGCGAAAATAGCCAATCGGAGAGTGCAAATTTGACTATTCCGGATCAGCTCGACAAAGAATCTGAACATGTGTAAAAGAATAAAAAGTGAAAAATACACAAATACTGATATTAAAATCGTTTTTTGTGCATTAATTAAAAATGACGGGCGTCCCGGCAACACGTGATGATCAAGGTGGCGTAGGATGGCTATGACAATCAATTACCACAATTAGGTTTCCCGTGGTTAAAATGGTGGTTTTAATGGATTTATTTGAATTATAATGGTTTAATTGATTATAATGGTTTAATTAATTATAACGGTTTTATTGATTATAACGGATTAAAGGGATTTAGTGACTTTAATGGCTTAAAGCATTAAATGGGATTTATTGGTTTTAATGATGAAAATAGTTTTAATCAATTAAATGGATAAAACGGCTTTAACGGCTCATAAGTAATGACAATTATATAATAAAGGCCTTGCGCCCGAAGAAACAGTATCGAATCGTTGGGTTACTAATAAACTAGGACATAACAAATTATCTTATAGAACCAATAGATTTAGGCTTAATATACCTAGATGGTGACATTAAACCAGAACAATGCATAAGGAATACAGATTATATGAACGTAAAAAAATTATCAATAGAAGATTATATAGCTGTATCTAGCAATGATATTCATTTATGAGTTTTTGGAGTACGTTAACATTTATTTCAAGTGGAATAGAATTCAGTGAAAATATAATTGTTGTAAGAGTGCGTGCTATGACCAGTGATAGTGAAGGGCCAATATTTTCTTTTAAACAAAATCTTATAAGTTTTAAAAGTATAATATCGGAGATTTATGATTTTGGTGATGATATTAATGGTATCAATAGAGTTATAACTATTCAGAATATTCAAATATTCAGCAACATTAGTCTTGTTACAATTACACCATAGTAGTTAGGAAACTTGTGGATTTTCAAAACTTTTACTAATTTACAATTATATTATAGTTTGCCCTATATTTAATATGTTCTAAGTTAATATTACGCTAAATTTTAAAGATTTTGATATATGGGGTGTTACATATTAGAACAGCCCATTGTAATTTTTTTATTTGATTTTTGAACGGATAAATTCAATAAAAGAGTTGCTATAAGTTACAAAAGTTAATTAAGAATAATCAATTTCATCTAACTGATATTACTGCAAAATTGTTCGTTTCCTTATTTGGATCAATATTTAAAGTGACGCAACCAAAACTAAGGTTTGAATTTGCTAGGGTTAGGGTTAGGTGTAAGAAATTGGTAGGAATTATAGGCAAAATTGCTACCCCGGAATTTTTATTAGTACCCCAAGGCAGGTTTAGACACACTGGTTTCTTATTTTTTCAACTTTTTTTTACTAAAAATTTACGATTTTGATTGGTTAATGATGTAGATCTCCCAAATAAGTGGTGAGTTGCCTTTCTTTATGGTATATAGACTCATATATTGTTAACTCCGCTCTAACCGACCTCCAAATAAGGGAGTTGATAGAAAGGGTGAGGTTAAAACGGTTACCTTTTTATGGCTTTTTTACAAAGATGCAGTTTATGCAGTATGTAGATCATACATTGAATTAACACCACCTTAACGATTTTAATTATTTGCGCGGGGCGGGTAATACAAACCAAAAAAGGAAATCCAATTTTAATAAACTGAGGGTTGGAGCCTTCACGTTAGAGGATACAGGATTAGATTGGCGCTTACTTATGCAAAATTTCAATCCCGTCATTTTTAATTAATGCACAAAAATCAATTTTAATATCAGTATTTGAGTATTTTCACTTTTTAATTCTTTTACACATGTTCAGATTCTTTGTCGATCTGATCCGGAATAGTCAAATTTGCACTCTCCGATTGGCTATTTTCTCTTCTGGAATTTATAACCCGCGCAATAAGTGGATGCTAATCTAAACAACTTCCAAAAAAGGAATTAAAAAAAAACCGGTCAGTAATATTTGTCGACTTTGAAACCTTAATAAAGAAGGAAGACAATGAGATGCCTCAAAGTACTTCATTTGTGACCCCACATGCCTGTTGTATATATTGACTACCCGTTAGCCATCAGGAGCTAAATTATGCATGAATGGCCCGACCTAGGTGGTATCTGCATTAGTATTTTATTGAAAGGGCAAAAAAATGTGAACAAAAATTTATTTCATTAATTTTGTCGTACCTTATTTTTATCAAAAGGGAATTTCAATAAAGTGAGAAGTGTACCAAATTATTTCAATCACGATGAAAAATCCCAATTCATATTATGAAGGGAATAAAGGAATACATTGTCTTGATTAATTATCTGAAATATCGTATCGAATTAAAGGAGAATTAATGCATTTTATTAATATTGTCAACAAATTAACTTGGAGTATGAAAAATATTGAGAAAATTAGATTCTTAAACAAAGATGAAAAAAATATAAATAACATTGAAATTTCCTCCTTATTCCTTGTCTCAGTCATTTCTCATTTCATTAAATCCTCTTTTCTCTCCTTCCCTCTCTTACATTATTCCCATTTAAATATTTATCCTTCTTATTTCCTCCAAAAGATCGTTCATCAAGATGAAATCCTTATCATTACTCCTAATCGTCATTAATGTAATGATGCTCATCATTAATTCGGCTGAACCTAGTACTACAGCCGATCTTACCAAACGCTCTAAATTTAGTGAATATCAAGCACAAGCAGAATCGTTCCAACAAGATTCAAAATCTTCAAACAGTATTAAATCCTCAAAAGGTCCAAAAGGAAGCAAATTCGATGAAACTAAAACCTCTAGTGAAAGTGGATCCCACAGTAAAAGTGACCAAGCAGGTGTAGAATCTAAGAACAGACATGGTCAATCCTCTGCAAGTAAAAGTTCCAATGAAAACGATGCTTTTGCTAAAGGCTCTTCAAGCGATGTTCACGCCTCAAAAGATAAATTTGGAAGCAAATTCGGCGAAAGCATTAAGTCTTTTGAAGGAAATGTACATTCTCAAAGCTCTACAGCCCAGGCTAGCGCCAAAGATAATCATGGAAATCATTTCGATGCAATTAAAAGCACCTCTGAAAAAGATGGAAATGTTAAATCCTCTTCAAGTGATGTTCACGCCTCAAAAGATAAAAATGGAAGCAAATTCAATGCAAACAAAAAGTCCTTTGAAAACGATGGATATGTTCAAAGCTCTTTAAGCAAAGTTAATGCCGGAGATAGTCATGGAAATCATTTTGATTCAAGTAAAAGTTTCAATGAACAAAATGTACATGGACAAAGCTCTTCAAGCGGTGTTAGCGCCTCAAAAGGCAAAGATGGAAGCAAATTCGGTGCAAGCAAAAGCTCCTCTGAATTCGGTAGATTTTCTCAAGACTCAAAAAGCGGAGTTAGTGCCAAACAAGGTGGAAATTCATTCGATGCAAGCAAAAGCACCTCTAGATTCGATGGATTTGATCAAGGCTCAGAAAGCGGTGTTAGCGCATCAAAAGGTAAAGGGGGAAGCAAATCCAGTGCATTCAAAAACTCTCAAGAATTAGTTGGACATTCTCAAAGCTCAAAAAGTAACGTTAACGCCAAAGATAACCATGGAAATCAAGTCCATTCAAGTAAAAGCTCCAATGAACAAAGTGTACATGGTCAAATCACTTCAAGCGGTGCTGGCGTTAATAAAAAACATGATCACGTTGTTAGAAAGGTCTTAGGAACCAAGAGTTTGAAATCAAGACCTCAATAATGACCTGTTAGTAAATAAAAGATGAAGGAGGATAGTCATCTATCATTGATCAAAAGTAAATTCCAATCGACACATAAATAACATAATTACTTATGTTTAGCTCTTCATATTTACATACTAATTTATTATTTGAGATTAACATAGAATTATATGTATAGTATTGTAAATTTATTTTGAATTTTAATGTAATTTTAAAGAATCATCATATAATAAAAGTTAACATGTGTGCAAGCGAGAAGCAAAATTTGAACTCAAGTTTTACTGGTTCTTTGACTTTTATATGCGTGATGCGACATTAAGAAAAAGAAAAAAAAAGAATTAATTATTTCAATGGTCTATTGGCAGTTCTTGGGTGTGCCGATTAGTGTTGCTGGCCGTAAGTAATTATTACGGACATTCGGATTACAACCTGGGTTGCAACTCTTAATAACAACCAGGAATCCAAAGTTGTAATTTGTCATATTGGCTATAAATGCTGTATTAGTTATAATTAGAGCTGCAGACATTTAGAAGGTCCAAGGTAGTACGTCACTCTTCACGTCATATAAAATTTATATATAATCATATTAAACGTCACGTCACATACGTCACGTCAAACGTCATAGTATATGTTCATTGATATTCTAATGTCTGCAGCTCTAGTTATAATAGTTGTTATAGTTGTAATTGCTGTAATAGATTGTAAACGCCGTAATTAGGGTTGTTAATGGAGTACTCCAGACACTAATAAAACATATAACCCACTTCTGGAGTGCTCCGGAGTGGGTTATATGTTTTATTATTGACTGGAGTGCTCCATTAACAACCCTAGCCGTAATATCTATAAATGTTATAATTACCATTTTTAATTTTTATTCTTTATGTGCACATATCTTATCGAATAAAGTCATTTTAAGAATTGCTTCATGATCTAGTTTGATTTTTTTTCTTTATCGAACTATTTCAACATAAGAATACCAGGAACAGAATGAAAATGAAAATTTCACGTAGTGTATGGATATGGCAAATTAAATGGCACTCATACGCAAATATTGCATCTTATTGGATATATGCATATGGCGAGAATGCATATTGAAACTTCGCATGTTATGTCTTCACATCCGATGTGCCGCATGAAATTGTTAACTAACTTTTAAAGTGCAATACCTGATTTTGTTCTCATAGTTGTCGTTTAATTGTTGATCTTGATTGCCGTTATACCATTCTATATATAGAATTAGTTCCTGATTCTAGAGAACCAATTTCTATTTCTGTATTATTGATTTTTATCCACCTATAGTACAATTAGGTAGCCGTCGCACTAAAACCTTCAAAAGAGTTAAAGCTTCATTTTTTTATGGAATTAAATTATTTTGTAGCTTAATTTCACCTATTTTTTTTCTTATCTATTATTTTGCACTATCGATTATTTCATTTCAGACTATTTTATTACCAATTATGCTTAACATCATTATATTATATATTGTATTATTTTATACTCAGCTTCTGTTTATTTTAACCATACTATTGACAAGAGTGAGAAGTAGATTATACGTATAACAGCAAGTACACAGGTGTGGGACAAGGTAAAAGAATTAAAAGAAAATAAAAATACAATTAAGCTATTAAGCATATAAGTTACAGTTTTTAAATTCTACAAATTCATATATAATCTGACAACGAAATTGGACAATAATCTATTAATTAAGTATGTTTACTGTTATATATATATAAAAAAAAATAAGACTTTTGAATTTAAAAAACCAATCAACACGTGAACGTGATAAATAAGTGAATCTATGTCCGTATTATTTCACCAACAAACACTTTATAGGCAACTTAGTTTAACAAGATTATTTTACAAATGGTTAATTCACAAACAAATTAATTTTGTAGACAATATATTTCACTGACGATATTCTTTATAAATTGCACCAACTTTAAATTAAATTTAATCTTAATAACGACACTGACTAGAATTAATTTATTTGTGATATCAGACTAATGGTGAAACAAACTTATTCTACCGTATTTTCGCGAAATAACGCACCCGGCGCGTTATTTTGAGTATAGGTGCGTTATTTAGAGTACGCGCCGGGGGGCCGTTGGGGGGAGAGGGGGGGTGATGTTAACCGAAAAATTAACTTCAAACGGCCTAATTAGGGAATTTGTGGATTTCAATACTTTTATAATTTACAATTACAATATAGTTCGCCCGATATTTAATATGCTCTAAATTAATATTACGCGTAAATTTTAAAGATTTTGATATATCAGATATGGGGCGTTACATATTAAAACAGCTCATAATAATTTTTTATTTGATTTTTGAACGGATAAATTCAATAAAAAGAGTTTGCTATAAAGTTACAAAAGTTAATTAAGAATAATCAATTTCATCTGACTGATATTACTGCACAATTTTTCGTTTCCTTATTTGGAACTATATTTAAAGCGAAGCAACCAAAACTAGGGTTTGAATTTGTCTAGGGTTAGGGTTAGGGGTAAGGAATTGGTAGGAATTATAGGTAAAATTGCTCCCATGAAATTTTTATTACCCCGTATTTTCGCGAAATAACAGGCCGGGGCGTTATTTAGAAAATCGAGTCCCCTAAGAATAGCATATATGGTTTCGAAATAACGCCCCGGCGCGTCTCAAAATAACGCGCCCCTATATATAGTTGTTAAGTATAAAGGTCGTTTATTATTAAATTAACGATCTAAATAGAATATACCTTTTCACAATTGAGAATTCTTGTTACACAAGTGGCCATTATTTCGATTATTACTGTATCATCTTACAGTAACTAACGCGCATACAAAAAATCAGAATTCAAACTCGTAAATATTTACCACTATATCCACTATATCATAAGTTCAAACACGCTAAAAAATATATTTAAGCCTCAAAATTCTTTTAAAGAACTTGATTCAATTTATTAAAGATCTGACTTGGCAAAAAAAATCATATATGTCTCAAAATAACGCCCGGCCCTCCCGGTAAAATGAACGTATGAAAAAAAATAAAAAAATAAAATATTATCATTATTTCGAAATCAAATTCAATATATAAATTCGATTTATTACTTCGTGCATGAGATATTACTAGTATATATTAAGTATTTATAAAGTGGCTGGCGTACGTACATAGCTCTATATATGGGGTCTAAAGCGGAGCAGTATCACGTGACACCTGACCAATCAAATTAGGAATTTGATGATCTTCGGCGAAGCAAACAAGAATGAGGAACAAAAAACTTGAAAAATAAAAAAACGACAGTCTAAACCTACCTTAGTGTGTTAATTTAAAATGTAGGAAGGCAATTTTGCTTATATATTACTACCTAAACCTATCTAAGGCCATTTGAAGCTAAGGCCATGCAAAGTTGATTTTTCGTTTTGCATTACATGGATTTCAAAATTCGGGACGGACGGGCGGATTTTTTATTTTTTTTATTTTTTTTTTCTAGGTTTAATTTAAATAATGTCACATTTAAGGTTATACAAGGCTAATTTTTCATTTTCCACAACAAGGAATCAAAAAATTGGGCCAGCAGTCATATTTTTCCTGTCAGTCCTATCGGACGATTACGGGAAATTAAGGTCTCCATCGGGTGACACCGGATGAAAATAATTATTGGAATAAATTTTTTGCCACACTTAATTATTAACGTTGTGAGAAAAAATAGATGTCAAAAATCGAACAATTGACACAATTGGGATCTAAAAAAAAAAAAAAATTGAAAAAATTGAAAAAATGGGACGGCGGGTAATGCAAAACGAAAAATCAACTTTGCGTGGCCTAATTTCTCGGTTAACGTATAAAAAAAGTAAAAATTAAAAAAAATAAAAATACCGCATAATCACGAAATAATGCGATGGGTGTGGCTTCAAAGTTCGGCCTAAATTAAGATTAATTCAGGCCGAAATTCGAAATAACTCTCTGTGCGTTATTTCGCGGTTATACGGCAAATAAAAATAAAATAGTAATTTAAAATAAAAAATAATTTAAAATAAAAAAAAATAATTTAAAATAAAGTAAAATACAATAAATAAAAACGAAATAAAAAAAAACCTAAATTAAAAAAAAACATAAAATAAATAAAAAATAAATAAATAAGAACAAATTTTAGCTCCTACTTGGCTGTACTCTCATATATGTTTATTTATTAAATTTGCGATGAATGATTCAAGAAAAACTGCTGAAAATGGAGCTTCCGAAGTGTTTTTTATTCGGTTTTGAAGAGCTAGAGAACTAATGAGTAAGAAATGTTTGAATAAACATTTAAAAATTTTTCGGAAATAACAATTACAAACCAATTATTCGAATTGATACTTTTTTACATTAATTTTTAAGCCATCCGAGTAGTGATTTATTTCATTCAATGAGGGCCAAAATTTGCTCGACCAATAGGAACTTGGGAACGATCTGTGATCGCAAAAATGATGCAGATCCGATCACTAGATCACGAGAATTTTGGCTGTAAAAATTGTACGTACGTACGAAGTTCTTTTTCTCTGATGAATACATTATATAATTAATTAATTAAGGCCATTTGAAGGTAATTTTTCGGTTAACATCACCCCCAGCTGAAGTCTCCCCATCTCCCCCGAAAACGAACAGCCAATCAAAACGCTGGATGACGCTCGCCAGTCACCTGATTTATATCAACCAATGAAATTGGCCCTTCTTTGTTCATTTTTATATGTTCGTTTCATATGTATACATTATATAATTAATTAATTAAGGCCATTTGAAGGTAATTTTTCGGTTAACATCACCCCCAGCTGAAGTCTCCCCATCTCCCCCGAAAACGAACAGCCAATCAAAACGCTGGATGACGCTCGCCAGTCACCTGATTTATATCAACCAATGAAATTGGCCCTTCTTTGTTCATTTTTATATGTTCGTTTCATATGTTCGTTTCATATGTTCGTTTCATTTTACCCCCCACCCCCCCTCCCGAGAGTCCTGGAAAAGTGATGTTAACCAAAGAATCAACTTCAAACGGCCTTATTATGGTGTAATTCAACAAGACTACTGTTGTTGAATATTCTGAATACTGAGCTCATAGTTATAACTCTACGGATACCATTAATATCATCACCAAAATCATAAATCTTCGATATATACTTTTAAAACTTATAAGATCTTGTTTAAAAGAAAATATTGGTCCTCCACTGTCACGGAGTTTTTGGTACCCCTGTGATCAGTGATCGGGTACGCATGTGATCGAATGTTATGATCGGTAATCGTGATTCATTAAATTAGTATAATGATTGAGTATAGTATGAAGCATAATGAAATATGTAGTATATATAAGGGTCAAGTCGTATGACCGATTTATGATGTAAGTCGAAGAATATATATAAGCGAAGCGAAAGAATAAAAGATCGAGGGAGCTTCTCTTCTTGTAAGAAATAACTTTGTGTTAATAACTGCATATCTCTTAGTGAATAAACTTATTCTGTGTGAATATCTTATCGGTGGTAGTACCTGAACGATACGTCAGTCATCGTACTGCCAAGCGAGTGAAGTTCAGTAGCAAAACCCCACGAAGACAAGGTAGTCTAAGTGACTACGTGACATAAACTGTCACTGGTCACACCACGCACGTTTACAACAAATATATTTTCACGGAAGTCTATTCCACTTGAAATAAAATGTCAACGCACTCCAAAAACATATAAATGAATATCATTGCTAGATACAGCTATATAATTTTCTATTGATAATTGTTTACGTTCATATAATCTGTATTCCTTATGCATTGTTCTGGTTTTTTTTTTTTTTTAAGACCTGGAGGTGTCCATGGACGATGTTGGCGTACTTTATTAATTTAATGCTTTATTAAACTATTGAGTTACATTAACCAGTTTAAGTGACTACTTGTGAGTCTATCTATTACGTCCTTTGATCTGCATTATATTTGTACGTCAACTGCAAAATATATTGGGCTTTTCAATTTTAACGACATTCCTATCTCAGATCCTTTAAGTCTCACCTCTTTTACTTATGCCCTTGATTATCTTAACTGTCTTTTCGAGTCTGTACTTTATCACTAAGTCTATTATGGGGAATGGAATGGGTTACTACATTTTACCTGTGTGTACCAACACCAAATTTCGTACACAGCAATTATATTTATCCAGTTTCTCAATTGTACATTGCCCGTATGATTGTCCGAAAAAAGGTCATATAAGTTTTCCGGTATTCTTAAATGAGCAGAAGGGACAACTATCTCTAGCGCCATCTTCCATACCCTTTGAATAATTGGGCACTCTGAGTGCAAAATGTTCTGGTGTTTGTTCTACATTAGGGCAATTCGGACATTCACCTGATTCCTCAACCTTAACAGTTTGAGCCTATAGCCCAATGGAAGTGCCTTGCATTGCAAACGCCAATATATATTCTTTTTAACATTAGGGCTCCCCCTACATTTCATCCATTTCCAGCTGTTTCTCATTGATTCGTTTATTAATTGGCTTTTTTTTAATGTTCTCAGGTGTAACTTCCTTTAGGAATGTAACTATGTCTTTAATCGAACAGCTTTCTCCAGATGTATTCACAATGGTAAGATTGCCCTATTCCATGGCCAATCTTCAGCATTATCCTCTATTTTTCCATTAGCGAATTTCATGTGGTTATGTATGGCTTCCAGTATTTGGGCCAACCTTTTGTTTTGATAGTGTTTTTATTTAGTGCTACTATAACCGTAATGTTTCCTTTTACTTTTTAACTTGCTTTCAATTACCGCCTTTTCTACCTTTGACCAAAAATTATTCTCTGTTAAGAGCTTTATTAATACTGTGTTAGGCATGCATCTATCATATCTGGTAAAGTTGGTGCACTGAGTCCCACTTGGGTTACTGGAGGTTAAACATTGCATACCTTGGAAGAAATCTATATTTTGTTTTGATCCACTTTTCAAACATATGGTTGATTATAGCTAACTGTTTTTGAGTTTGCAGAGCTAAATAGGCTGTATACCATATTTTTGAAATTACTAATAATTTTGCCAGGGTAATTTTTTCCTCAAATGAGAGATTATGAACAGACAATATTCAGGTTTGTTTTTCAACTTGTTTATAGTATTTGGCTATAATTGTCAATCCATTGTGCCTTGTGATGTTATCCTATAGCCCTACACTGATATAAGCTCCTCTTTTTTTGCATTTCTAAAGTTATTACTCCCCTCAAGTTCTATTCTTTTTGCAGCCCTGTTATTGGAGTTATAATTGATTTAGCATTATTTATCTTAAAACTTGAAGCCTCCTCATATCTTTTACAATTTTCTTAAATATTGTCCAGTCTTCAGGAAAACTGATGCTTACCATTAAGTCATTAGCATAAGCTGCCACCTCAAAGAATTCTTTTTCTACTCTAATGGCTTGAAGATTTTTTATTAACTTCTGTAAAAACAATTCAAAGGTAATTACAAACTGAAGTGGAGATTGAGGATCCCCTTGTTATACACTGCACTCACTTCAAAAGGTTCTGAGATTAACTCAGCATCTGCAATATGTGCTGTTTGGTTAGATAATAACTGTTGAACCAGGCTAGTAAACATTGAAGAAAATTTCATTTTTTTGAGGATCTCTTAAGTATAACTGGTTCAATTAATTGCCTTTTGGTGATCAATAAAGGCCATTTAATACTGTTTGTTTTGATTATGCTGATTTCTTAGCTGGACAAATTATACAATATTGTATCTATAATTGAACAATATGCTACAAACCCTGCTATAATGATTTCCTATAATAGTTTAGCAAATCCTATTTACTCTATTTCAATTATTCTAAGAAAAATTTTAGCATAACATTTAGTTAATAAGATTGGGTGCCAATTTGTTAGCTCCTCAAGGTTTTTTACCTTTTTGGAATTAATATATACTACAATTTTTTAGATGATCCATCTGTCTGTTTATTATATAGTCAACTGTAGTATATAAAATTAACAAATAAGCAAAATTTAGTTATTGATTATATGACTTTATTGTAGCACAATCCAATTAAATTTTAGATCAGGTGTAATATAAAAATTGTGCTTTTATAAATTTTTATAAAAAATCACTAATAACTTTAAATTTTGTCTATAAAATCTTTCTTTGCACATTAACAAAAAAAATTGTTTGCAAAAATTTAGTATTAGTAATATTCTATAAGTGCCTATTTCTAACTCTAATGATTCAATTTATTACTTTAATTCTTTTGTTTGATTGATTTGATTTTCATATTATGCCTGATCTCAAAATACAATCAGTATGTGCTACTAATAATGTCATATGGTTAAAAATTTTTTTGTGAAAGAGCTAATAATATCTATTATATTTCAACCTTCAAAACTCTACTCATTTTGTGCACATTTTGTGCATATTTTTTTTGAATTTGAACAATTTATTTTGCTTGTATATTTTTCTGTATTCAGGACCTCAAACATTTTTTCTCATATAGGTCATAACTAGATTTTGGCCAATTTTAATCTAATTTGCTAAAAATGACAAAACTATATTTGCTTAAATAACTTCTGATCCAGTAATCAGAATTGGATAAACATTTTTTGTTAGATGTGCCTAGTGTTTTGACCTGGGTGTGTATCACCTGGATCACACTCGTGGGTGGGTGACCTGGGGTAAGTTGTAACAGCCCGGTGAAAATGGGTGGGTCAACCCATGGGTGACCTGATACAAATTATTGCAAATTTATATTAATTATGCAAATTAACCAAAATTTCTAAAAGAAACTCACATGATATTTATAAATTTGATTGGCTACTGGTTTTGGATAGTATGCAGAATTAAGATTCTAAAAATTTTCGAAAAAAATGAATGAACGTAAAAATTCTAAAAGGTCAAACCAAAATTTTGAATAAATTTTTGATGATTTCTGAAAAATCATAAATTAATACAAAGTTTATTTATAATTGCAAATTAATACAAAGTTTTGCAATAATGCAAATTAAGATTTCATATAACACAAAAAATTTTTATGGGTCTCTGCCAGTGTATAAAATCTATGAGCACAATGTGCTCATGTGCACATGTTTTTAAAAAGTTTTACATATTTTTGCCTAGAAATGTGCACAGAATTAACATACTTTTGGGCTAAATAGTGCACCAAAATCATTAGTAAAATTAGAAGTTGTGCACATTATTTATTGTATGCATATTCAGATTTATTTGTATAAATTTAATTATAACAAAGCTATATAGTGCACAAGGACCCCGAGCTATACATAGATAGGTCACTATTTGCTTTTGCTTATTTTTGACTATTTTTTTGTAGATCTTTTCTATATTTGGTAACATTAATGCTTATTTTTGACCATTTTTGTAGATCTTTTCTATTTTAGTAATATATTAAGATTTTTTAAAATAGTTAGCTGTTCATAGATTGCTCAGGTTCCTAGTGCACAAGTTTTTAAAATTGTTCACATAAATTATATGTACAATGTGCACAAGATTCATATACTTTTGGGATTATATTTTATACACTGGTCTCTGCTTATTGTTTGACTCACCTGTTCTCACCTGAGCTGTTACAACTTGACCTGGGTCATCCACCCACTCACAGATGATCCAGGTTACACTATAGTTAGTGCTAGATTACAGAATTATGGCAATTACAGAATTTTACTAGTGGTAGAATTAATTACGGCATAACATCTAATGCCATAAAAATTATATACTGTAATAACATAATGCATAATGCCACAATGCCGCAATTTCATAATCAGTAATGCTGTAATGTCGCAATAACATAATATTGTAATAATGCATTACCGTAACTACGATATAATATTATAATGTTATAATTAAGTAATTAAGTCACTCCAAACCAAAAACTAATGAATATGTTATTATTTGCTATACAATCATTTTATTTATATTAATTAATCAGTATCATAAAAGTTTTTAAAGTTTATTCTGCAGCAGAATACAATAGTTACAATAAAATTTAAACATGTAAGTATGTATGCATATATAAACTATAAATGCAGTTAATAATTATGTTATTTCTAGTCAATTAGCTCGCTAAATATGTTTTCAAACAATGTCTTATAGACTGGTCTAATTGGCCAAAAAAAATTACAACATTTAAGTCAAAATAAAACCTAGACCTACAACAAAATCAATAACGTCATCGACAGAATCAAATTTGAAAAATATTTAATAGTATATTATTTAAAAGAATCTATAATGCAATACAGAAGTTTAATAAATTTTATTATAGCAGATAGTATTTCTGCATTAACGCATTATGGAATTATGGCATTATAGTATTATGGCTTTATGGCTCATAGCAATTACTGCAAAAAATATAGCAATGCCATAACTATATTGATTTGTAAAGTTCATTCTGTTACCAACTATAGGTTACACCCACCTGAGTAAATCACTAGTCATATTAACCACCCAAGATTTTTTTTAGTTGACCCAGGTAACCCGATGTGTTACCTGTCAGGTCACCTGTTAGGTAACCAGAGTAGTGCCTTTTTTTGAACTGACCAATTTTCACCAGATAGCATATTGTTTACCTATCAGATGACCCAGGTGAAGAGTTTTTAGACAGGTCAATTCACTAGATGTGCCCTACTAAGAGTATTATTTTTTAAAAAATTTTATTCAAATTGGACTAATAGATGCTAAAATAATTGGCAAACTCTGTTTTTTTCTTCTAATTTTAGAGGTTTTGCTAAAATGCATAACATATGACATCTGTACTAGATGTTCAGGTCCTCTGCACACATTTTCTTTCTTTTGCTCTTTTTTTTTTAACAATTATTTTGCCTGCATATTTTTTTGCATGTGATTTTTTTTTTGCTTTGTTTTTTAATATTTATATCATTGTTGCTTGATTTCTGAAAGTTAGTTCTACACTAGCTTATATTTTGATACTATATCTCTGACAGAATGATAATTTACAGCACTTTTTGTTGACAGAATCTTTTCTTGACATACTATGTTTTCAATATCCTATTTCTTTATTAGGTCAAAAATATTTTATAAATTATGTATTTCAGAAAAAATATTTTTCTAATATGATATATTTCTGATATCTTTTCTGACAAGATCTTTCTTCAATTAAAAATTTCATTTAAAAATAATTGTTGGGTAGTTTCAAGAGGACCCCAATCAATATATAGATAGATAAGGTGACTTTCAAATTTTTTTATTAACTGCTATATGCAAGACTTTTTTATAAAATTAGTACACAAAATTTATACCTTACAATCAAAAAATTAAAAAAAATAAGCAAATAAAATTCTAACCTCAGTTATAGTATAAAATTTTATCATCAAAAAAGTTTTTATAATGCAGATTTGCACAAATGTTTTAAAAAATCAATTATTAATAATCTGCTGTCAATAAAAAAAATTTTTTAAAAATTTGCAAAATCTTTAAAAATTAAAAATTTGCACAGAATATTAATCAAAAAATTTGCTATATCATGGTTTTGTATACTGTATATGTTTTTTATTAAAATAAAAGGTTTTACTAAAACATACCTATTGTGTTTTACACAGGTGGCAATCAATTAATCAACAATCACAAAAATTATTTACTGACAAGTTTATTTTACTAACAGTTTATTTCACTGAAGCTCATTTCACTGACAAAGTAATTCTAGTCAGAGTAGAATTAGGTAGAATTAGGCTAAATTTAGTGTGCTGTTTAAAAATAAACTTGTCAGTGAAATGAGCTTCGGTGAAACAAACTGTCAGTAAAATGAACTTGTTGGTGAGTATTTGTGTGAAATGTTATAATAATATGAAACCGTTTTACACTATATTATACAAACCTATTAGAATACTAATCAAAATTTAAGATTAGGTATAACAAGAAATTTATTTTTTTGTTTATATTTTAAAAAAACTTCATACCTCAAAATTTTGCTTATGAAACCACCTTTGGGGGCTCTAATAAAAAATTTCTTGCTAAATTTTGTATATTTTAATGTCCTGATAAAAATCTCAGGCTTTACTCTAACTCTAAAGTAGTGCTCCTACAGACTGGACTCGAACCAGACTTTAGTCAAGTCTGAGTCTGGTCTGGATCTGGTCCGAAGTCTGTAGACTGGTCTGAGTCTGAATATATTTATATGTATTTTTTGGTGCTGAACAAGTTTACTTAGTGCATTTTGTTAGAATAAATTAGTAAAATTTTATGAATCATAAGATTTTATAGAATTTTATTAATAAAATTCTATAAAATCTTATAATTCACAAATTTTTATTAATTAATTCTAACAAAATGCACTAAGTAAACTTGTTCAGCACCTAAAAATACATTAAATCGGCAGGGTTGTTTTTATTTTACTTGAAATTTGGAGAAAAGATGCATAATTTTGGATTTTTGATCAAAAAAGTCAAATTTAAGCATCTTATCTCCAAATTTCAAGTAAAATAAAAACAACCCTGCCGATTTAATGTATTTTTAGGTGCTGAACAAGTTTACTTAGTGCATTAAGTTAGAAATAATTAGTAAAATTTTGTGAATCATAAGATTTTATAGAATTTTATTAGTAAAATTCTATAAAATCTTAAAATTCACAAATTTTTATTAATTAATTCTAACAAAATGCACTAAGTAAACTTGTTCAGCACCTAAAAATACATTAAATCGGCAGGGTTGTTTTTATTTTACTTGAAATTTGGAGAAAAGATGCATAATTTTGGATTTTTGATCAAAAAAGTCAAATTTAAGCATCTTTTCTCCAAATTTCAAGTAAAATAAAAACAACCCTGCCGATTTAATGTATTTTTAGGTGCTGAACAAGTTTACTTAGTGCATTAAGTTAGAAATAATTAGTAAAATTTTGTGAATCATAAGATTTTATAGAATTTTATTAGTAAAATTCTATAAAATCTTAAAATTCACAAATTTTTATTAATTAATTCTAACAAAATGCACTAAGTAAACTTGTTCAGCACCTAAAAATACATTAAATCGGCAGGGTTGTTTTTATTTTACTTGAAATTTGGAGAATAGATGCATAATTTTGGATTTTTGATCAAAAAGTCAAATTTAAGCATCTTTTCTCCAAATTTCAAGTAAAATAAAAACAACCCTGCCGATTTAATGTATTTTTAGGTGTTGAACAAGTTTACTTAGTGCGTTTTGTTAGAATTAATTAATAAAAATTTGTGAATTTTAAGATTTTATAGAATTTTACTAATAAAATTCTATAAAATTTTATGATTCACAAAATTTTACTAATTATTTCTAACTTAATGCACTAAGTAAACTTGTTCAGCACTTAAATATACATTAAATCGGCAGGGTTGTTTTTATTTTACTTGAACTTTGGAGATAAAATGTTAAACTTTGACTTTTTTGATCAAAAATCCAAAATTGTGCATCAAATCTCTAAATTTCAAGTAAAATAAAAACAAATAAGCTGTTTTAATACATTTTTAGGTGCTGAACAAGTTTACTTAATGCATTTTGTTAGAATTAATTAATAAAAATTTGCGAATTATAAGATTTTTTAGAATTTTATTAATAAAATTCTATAAAATCTTATGATTCATAAATTTTACTAATTAATTCTTACAAAATGCACTAAGTAAACTTGTTTAGCGCCATAAAATACATATAATTATATTCAGACTCAGACCAGTCTGCAGACTTCGGACCAGACCCGGACCGAACTCATAGTTGAGTCTAAGTCTGGTCTGAAGTCTGAAATTAGTAAAATTTAGAGTCTGAGTCTGGTCTGATCCCGGACCAGACCTGGACCAGACCAGACCCAGACCAGTCCTAGGAGCACTACTCTAAAGTAATTAAAATTTATTTTTTGTTTTGTAAAAATTTATTTTTTGTTTTTGTTATACAGATTTGCAATCTAATTTACCTATGGTAGTAAAACACCATAAGTGCATTTTATAATAATTGAAAAAAAATACACTATATCAGGAAATTGCTAAATTTCTAATTATTTTATTTTATTATTAAAATATTTTTTTAGAGAAATTATAGACATCACTCACAGGATATATATAAGTTATATATCTCCCACAACCAAATTCGGTTAAGGTAGGGTTAGGGTTTGTGTAAGGGTTAGTGTTAGTGATGTACATAGTAAAATTGGTCAAGGAAAATTTTTTTGTTAGGCTTGAAAGGTAGTTTCTTATGTAAATGTTCAAAAAATAAATGATTTTTGAAAAGGTGAACGTTTGTTTTGAAATTTTTCTGATCATGTTACATTACACCAAAGGCAATTAACTATTCACTAATTTGGCATCGATCATCACGTGGGATGATTTTTATTGGCCAATTTCGTGGGAGATGCATCTCCAGCGAAAGATGCTTAGCAACACCCTTTATTTTAATATATAATAAAATATAAATTTATAATATAAAATATTTTTTTATACAATATTAGTGATTATATTATTTTCACCACAAAAATATATACAAACAAACTCAATTTAACAAAAATGCCATCAATCAGTGATTATTATTACTGTGCGCACTGAGCGCAGCGAACAGAAACAAAAAATTTGTGCACATCTTTTTTTAGTAGATGTGTGAATGCCGCATAGAAATAATTGTCATTTTATAAGTAGTGCGCACAATTGCAAGCATTTTCTCAGTATTTGCCATACAGAAAAGTTTATGAATTGTGCGGTATCCGCACAGTAAATTTTAACTGAAAAATTAACACTGCCATCAATTCACTGCAAGAACACTACATAACACTATCAAATCACTACAAAAACACTATCACTTTACTACGAGAATGCATACAAGAATACCATCAATCCATACCAATTTACTACAAAAACACCATCAAAGTTACTACAAGAACATCATCACTTTATTACAAGAATGCCGTATAATCACCAAAAAAATGTCATCGAATCACTACAAGAATGCTGCTACTTCACTACAAGAATGCATACAAGGATACCATTTATTTACTAAAAAAATGCCATAATTCATTACAAAAATGCTGCCAAGTTACTACAAGAACATTGTTATTTTATTTACTACAATATCAAATCAGCACAAGAATGCCATCACTTCATCACAAAAATGCTAATGAAACACTGCAAGAATGCAATTGAAATACTGCAAGCACACTATCGAAACACCACAAGAACACTATCGAAATACTGCAAGAATGCTATCAAATTACCACAAGAATACCATCACTTTACTACAAGAACAGCATCAAATTACTACAAAATACCATAACCAAATTACCAAGAACACTATATAATCTCAAGAAACAGAAAAAGCACTAGAAAGACTCCTAAAACCACTATAAAAAATCAAAAAATATAAAATATATATTAGCTTAAGTTTGTATCAAAAAAAAGGAAACAACATAAAAAATTTTACTTATCTTTATGTAGGTTTATATAACCTACACCTAATTTTTCTACATACATTCGATAGCAAAAAATAAAAAAATCAAATAAATAAAAAAAAATACAAAACATAAATAACAAAAAAAAAAAGAAAAAATAATTAAAATAAAAAAATAAAAAAAATAAAAATTAAAAAATAAATAAAAAAAAGAATTTAATATTTTTGTGCATGTGCGCTGTAGCGCACCTCATATAATTTGGTGCAATGTAAAATCAAACCAACCAAAATAACCTATTTTGTTTTGTTAGCTAGGGTTAGAATAGTGTGTAGACAAGAATAGAAGATTTATAGTAAAATTTTGCAGAGAATTTTTTTTGTTAGAGCACAAAGATTGGTTTCATAAGCAAAATTATAAGCCATAGATGATTTTTTTAAAAGATCACTATTTTTTCAATTTCACATACACCTGATCCTACAATCTAATTGGTTTATCAAATAGGTGTGTTACAATGCATATACGCTAAATAACATAAACCTAAAAAAATAAAAATAAAAAATAAATAAAAATAAAAAATGAAAAAAATTAAAATAATAAATAAAATAAAATAATAAAAAAAGTAAAAAATTAAAAAAATGAATAAAAAATAAAAAAAGTAAAAGATATATAAAGAAAAATAAATTGTTAAATAAATAAAAAAAAGTTTAAATACATTACATTAAATAACAAACTAATAATAATAAAAAATTATTTAAATAAAATAAAAATTAAATAAAAAAATAAAAAATTTAAAATAAAAAAATTTAAATAAATAAAAATATATAAATAAAAAAAATGTAAATTTAAATAAAAAAAACTCACTCCGTAAATTTAAATAAAAAAACCTCTCGTAAATTTAAATAAAAAAAATAAAAAACTAAAATTAAAAAAAAAAACAAAATTAAAAAAAAACAATTTAAAAAAAAACTGTAATTAAAAAAAAACTGAAATTAAAAAAAAACTGTAATTAAAAAAACAAAACAGAAATTATTAAAAAAAATGAAATTAAAAAAAATGAAATTAAGAAAAATGATATTAAAAAAAAAGCAATATAAAATTAAAGATTGGTCCCGAATAGAAAATATTATTATATTGCCACTTGAAATATATAATAATTTACGTGGGTAACCCAAGTAGACTAATAATACCCGAGTAGAGAAAAAAAACTGATATTATTAATAAAAATTAAAAAAAATAAAAACTGAAATTATTAATTAATAATCCACCTGTTAACTGGAAAATTCGAAATGTGGCGTGCTTCTATCTAAATGTTTTTTCTAAGTTAACAATGCATGTCCACTAATTGAAAGTTGTAGAGCTCGTTGAGACGCATCTAATGATGATTAGATCATCCAAATCAGCCTAGTGGGTGGCGAGTTATCATCAAAAAATGATTGGCTGACTATATAAAAATCTATGCCGGAAATTACATATGAAAATTACTATAGGTGAAATGTGGCATGCTTGCATCTAAAAGTTTTTTACTAAGTTAACGATACATGGCCACTAATTGAAAGTTGTAGAGCTCATCGAGACGTATCTAACAGTAGTTAAATCCTCCAAATCAGCTCAGTGGATGGCGAGATATCAATTGACAACTATATAAAATCTCTATTTAAACAATGTTTGACATAGAGATTTTATATAGTTGGCCAATCGTTTTTTGATGATATCTTACTATCCAGTGAGCCGATTTGGATGACTAACTACTGTTAGATGCGTCTCAACGAGCTCTACAACGTTCAATTAGCAGGCATGTATCGTTAACTTAGTAATAAAAAAAGTTTTATATGGAAGAAAGCCACATTTTGCCTATAGTTATTTTCATATGTAATTTCTGTTATATAGTTGGCCACTCGTTTTTCGAAGATAACTTGCTATCCACTGGGCGATTTGGATGAACTAACCACCATTGGATGCGTCTCGACGAGCTCTACAACTTTTATTTAGTGGACGCGTATTATTAACTTAGTAGGAAAAAAACTTTTAAATAGAAGCACGCCACATCTCGCCATTCTATAGTTGATAGGCAGATTATCAACCAATTTCCAATTCTTCCTTTGGGTTTAGGGAAGTGCAGAAAATCATGTAATTAGGGTTTATATAGATCATACCCCCTCTCCCCTAGTGATAGGACTATTGACCAATCAAATTTAACCTTTTATAATATTTAAAAAAATGCAAATATCTTTAACCCCACAATTGATAAAAGTCGCTACATAGTAAAGTCTAAATTTTACTAAGCAAATCGATTAAAATTGATTAAGTAAACTTATTTAGCAGATCAAAATACACTTTTTACAAAATTTTTATAAGAATTGGAGAACTTTTTATATTAATTGACTTTTGATTTTACGTTCAATGAAAAATTAAAATTTTTTAAAAAAATATATTTAACAAACATAAAAATCAAAAGTTAAATAATAAAAATTCTTTGATTTTAATAAAAATTTCAGAGTATATGCATTTTGATCTGATGAATAACTTTATTTAATCGATTTTAATCGATTTACTTAGTAGAATTTAGACTTTACTATGTAGCAACTATTTGCAATTAACTAAAAATCTATTTTACTTTAATATTATTGGCTATTTATACTATATATATATATAGGATGTGATATTTGGGGACCCCACACACTCCTAAAAAATTACATAATTTTCTGCACTTTCTTTAGCAGTACGTAACCATTTCAATGCTAAGTAGTCTGTAACTAAAATAAATTTTGTAGTACCTAAATATTTATGAAAATTTTCTATGGCCCATACAACTGTAGTACATTCTAATTCAGTTGCTGTATAATTTATTTCTTCTTTTCGCAGGCTTTTACTAGCATAAGCAATAGAGTGTTCTTTTCTGTTTTATCTAACTGGTTTAATGTAGCTTCAAAGCCATTATAGAAAGTATCAGTAGCCAGTATAAATATCTCTTTAAAGTTAAAATAGGCTAATATAAAGTAGTAATAAGTTTAAATTCAAAAGCTTTTTGTTGTTTATCTTGTCAGTAATAGGGTTTATTCTTTTGTAGAAGAGAATTTAAAAGGTGAGCAATTGATAAAAAGTTTTGAATAAATTGATAGTAGTATTCTGCAAGTCCAAGAAAAGATCGAAGAGCTATAAGATATTTAGAAGGCTAAATTTGTTGAACAGCTTCTACATTCTGAGGGTCAGGGCAATACTCTTAGCAGAAATAAGATGTTCTAGAAAGGGCAACTAGTGCAGCCAAAAGGTACACTTCTCTATATTAAGTTTGAGTTCTGCTTGTTTAATTCTATTAAATACTCTTTTCAAATAGGTTAAGTGTTCATTAAATGTTTTTGAGTAAACAATTGTATTATCTAGGTATACAACTACAAATTTCTATACTATTCCATTATATACATGATCCATTAGCCTTTGAAAGATTGCAGGAGCATTGCAAAGACCAAAGGCATCATATTAAATTCATAAAACCTATATCATGTAGTAAAGGCAGTCTTCTCTTTGTCTTATGGGTCTATGGCAACCTGCCAATATCCACTAGCAAGGTCAAAAGTAGAGAACCAAGAGCATCCTGTAAAAGCATTAAGTATCTTATCAATATGAGGTAAGGGATAAGCATTCTTTTTTATGATTATATTTATTTTTTTGTAGTCTACACAGAATCATAATTTGACATTTTTTTTTGTACTAAACAATAGAAGAGGTCCAAGATAGTTAAATGAATTTGTGATCCAGTATTTTTTGTATTTCTTTCTGTATAAATTTTTGTTTATTTGGAGGTACAGTATAAGGCAAAAGTGGATAGGATGTATTTCCTCAGTATATATCAAGTGGGTAACCAAATTAGTTAGTTCTAGCTCGGTTATATCAGTTGCAAAAAGGTCAGCAAATTCTTCTAATAACTTTTGAAAGGCTGGGCCTTGTTTTTTGTTAAGTAGTTCAATATTTAGAAGGTCTGGTGATAGAGTATATTCTTTATGTTCAAGGCTAATAATATTTACATTTCTAGGTATAAGAGACTTGTCTGAATCAACAGGTACTTTATAATTCAGTCTAGGATTTTCTAAAAATTTTGAGAGAGCATATCCAAAGCATTAGCCTATTGATGAGCATTTTGAGCTTCTTCTTGAAAAAACATAGAACGGCAGCATTGGTAGTTTTCCGGATTTCAATATTTGCTTGTAACTATTTTATTAGTTGGTCTTGTTATTGAACTTGTTGTTAAGGCTAGTAAAACTAAGAGTTATCTTCTATTTCCTTAAAGTTTCTTTAATAGGTAGAGTATAAATTTCTGAATCTGGAAGTTTGTACTGTAGATTCCCAAAAATAAGCTACTCCGAAAATAAGCAACCCCTGATTTTTTTCAAAAATTTCAAAAAACGCGTTGGCAGTTGCTACATATAAAACTTTTTTTTTACTAAGTAAACTTCAAAAACTCAATTAAATGAAGTTGTTCAGCGCATAAAAATACATTTAAGTAAAAATTTGGTGTTATCTAGACAAAATTTTATTAGTACGTTTTTCAATTTTTCAAAACATTTAATATTTCGAAAATAAGCAACCCTCATTTTTCTTGTAATTTTTTGGGCAAAAAAGGTTGCTTATTTTCAGGAATATATGGTAATCATTGCAATATTTTTAATTCATATTCAATTTTTCTTAGTGTTTAACATGTAAACATTTCTAGTAAAGGTTAACAGAAACTGTAAAACTTCTTCATATACAGCAAGAGCATACTTCTGGTCATAGTCTAGGTGGCTAGTATAAAAAATTTTATCCAAAATTGCCTATAGTGAGTCAAATATTATTTTATAATAACACATATGATTCTGCCTGTAATATAGGTTGCATTTTATAAGGGCTAGGGTGTCTAGAATTATGCGATATAATTGGGTAAATTATGCGATGTAATTGGATAAATTATGCGATGTAATTGGGTAAATTATGCGATTTCACAAAGGTCTATTATGCGATGGATATGAATTATGCATTTTCTTAATTAGATGTTGTCAATTATACCAATTTTTTGGAATATTTTAAACTTTTTTGTAGAAGTTTTCGGAATTCACACTTCATCAAAACACATTCTTTTGCCAATCAAATCACATACACATGTGTTATGCCTTTTTTTCTTAATTATGCGAAGCATATACAATGCTAAAAAATTGTTAATTATGCACATAATATAGCATCGCATAATTCTAGACACCCTAATAAGGGCGTGTTATTAATCACCTAATTATTTTTTATCAGAGGCCTACTCCCTCTCTTTTCTTTAATATATAAATAGTTAGGTTTATTATATATAATTTCACTTTTTTTTATTCTCCTCTCCCCTAAAAAATTACCTGATTTTTGTCACTTCTCTAATAGTTCCATGGTTGGGTTAACTAGAATTCTAAAGCTGGGTAATAGTTTGGTTATTTTTGTTCAAGAGAATCTTTGCAAGTTGATAAATTCTAGTCTTATTTATTTTATACTAGTATTTAGCATTCTTTGCTCGTTGGTATAAGATTTGATTCAGGTCCATAGTTATAATTAGAATTATACTAAATATTTTGGCTAGCTTTGTATGCATAGAGGTTTCTAATTTACAAAACTACAATTCTTCTCAAAGGCTATCTAATTGGCACTCCTAGATCTTGTATCTGATTTATCGCATAGTTTGCAATTAACAAGCATTCCCAGTTCTTCACTTTGAGTAAAAAAATAAATACTTTGAAGATTTTCTCAGTCTAAAGCACAGTGAAGCCAAATGGTATTCAGGATATACAAGTTTTTCTTCAAGAAGTTTAAGAGTTTCAGGTCAGTTAGGAACCTTATATTGACAACAATGATAGGTATAGCAAGAGCTATAGGTTGGTAAACGATAACTATCAACTGTATCAAGACTATATTTGCACTAGTAAACCAGGTTTTGTCTCTTTTTGGTAGCAAGGAGGCAATATACTTCAATATGTTCTAGGGTACTGCATCTTCTGCAGATATTATTAGGGCAATCCCTATATAGATAGTTGGAGTTATTGCAAGTAGGACAAGTAGTGTACTTTGGGGCTTGTTTAGAATAATTAACTATAATGTGGCCTAGTTTCTAGCACTAGTTACATTGATTAGTTGGGTAATTAGCAAAAAGGTGATCAGAAGAATCACAATTCTCACAAACACATTGTTTAGGAGCTTTCCTGTTTCTAAAGTGAGACTAATAAATAGTCCATTTATTCTCTTCTAGTAGAGAGGATGGTCTGAGTCTTCATGATCAAAAGCATAAGCTTCTCTGGAGTATAAGTATCCTGGTTTATAAATATCTAATTCATCATTATAGTAACAGTAGGTTGACTAGATAGAGATTGATTACTCTTATAAGTAATAGGGATAGTATGTTTTCTATTTTTCTATTTGAAAGTATAAAAGCTATTTTTCTAATTATAATTTACTTCAACTTTTTGGTTAAAGTTATTGTCTAAAAGAAGAGAATAGGAGGTAGTGTCTACTACTTTCACAGCAAAAGAAATAATAATATGATCAATTTTAACTAGCAGGTCTTTTATAATTTCTAAAGTTCAAGTAGAAGTTTCTACTACAGATACAATAAGACTGTTAGAAGCCTTTTCAATAGTTAATCCAAGTTTCTTGACTGTCTTGTGAGCAATTATACTAATAGAAGCACTACTATCAATAATGGTCTGGTATGGTTTATGTTGAAGAGAAATATTACATTTAGCAGATATAGTGTATGTCGTAGTTTGAACAATATTAGCATTTTTGGCTTTTTCATAAAGGTGAGCAGCCAAAGCACCTCTTATAGATGGGTTATTGAGCAGTGATTCCTACTTGTTAGAAGTATAGAAAGGTGTCTAAGTCTGATTTTGTATAAAAAAATTAATATTTCAATAATAAGAAGAAGGCAACTAATTAGAAGAATTTGGTATGAGCGATAGTTGTCATCAGTATTGTCACGGGACAGCTCTGGACAATATGTGGACAATTATAAACAATTGTAAACAAAAAAAATAAAGCTAAATTACTTCAAATTCTATTAAAGTAACCTATTTTTTTCTTTTTAGAAAAATATTCAGAACTATAAAAAATATATAATCACTAGTACAATAGTAGCACATTTGTACTACCCTTTTATTTGGTTTTTTTTTAATTATATTAATGAGTTATATGTAAAAAAAAAAAACTTTATTACAGAACTTAATAGCTATTCTTGTACACACAATATGTGGCTAAGGTTAATTAGCTTGCATTAAATTTATCATAATTTCATTATGATAACTATTTTAATTTACAAAAATATTATTAATTAATGATTAAATATACATATTTATTAAGATTGTATTACAAATTATTATTATTTTTATGCAGATAATTAAGGTTGAATTAATTTGTATTAGAATTATGATAATTCTTATTGCATAAAAATCTTGTTACAAAACTTACTATTCTGATAACTACTGTGTATAGAGTTAGTTTGCATAGGAAATATCATTGTTTCTATATAATTAAGATTGAGTTAGTTGTATTTAAATTATTGTGAGTTTTACTATAAAACAATTCTGTAAAAGAACCTACAATTCTATTAACTTGACAAGGCAGATCGAATAGTTCCAAAATTATCAAGTTTCAATCACTAAATCATAAGAAAATTATATTTAAATGAATTTTATAAACATTAAACTAAATTGCTAGCCAGAGAACCAAATTTAATGATTTTAGAACCATTCGATTCCTCTTGATAAGATGGTTCAAATGGTACCAAAAAGGTTAAAATTGAATCATTAGTTAATGAGATATTTGCAAATAACATTTTGTATTACAATTCTGCACAGAAATTTAAAAAAATTAAATTTTTGTACAGAACTGCCACAAACTATTTTTTGGAATATCTTGTTAACCAGTAATCCAATTTTAACATTTTTGGTACTATTCAAACTGTCTCATCAAGAGGAATCTAATGGACCAAAATTATTAAATTTGGTCTACTAAAGGATGGCAAAATAGTTCAATATTTATAAAATTTATTTAAATAAGATTTTCTTGTAATCTAGTAATTGAAACTTGATAATTTTGGTACTATTTGATCTGCCTTATCAAGATAAATCTAATTATATCAAAATCATTAAGTTTTAACTACTAGATCACAAGTTATTGCAGAATTTGTTAAAATTTTTCAGGGTCACAGATCTTTGCAGATCTAAACCATAGTTATTTTTCCAATGATAGTTGAACAGCTTATTCTTGATTTAAATTTCTATTAATCTTATTGAGGTTTCTACATATAGCATATTAGTGCAATCAGAACTTGTGAAACTTCTTAAACCAATAGTACTATCATCTGAGATAAGGCTCCAATAATGTATTATTATGTATTCAAAGCTATAAACAGTACTTTGCAAGATATTATAGGTAATGAAAAACTATTTGCATATGGGCGGATTTGTTTCCATTCAATATTGTCACAAATTCGATTTTATCACATTTTGTCAATTAAAATATGATTAATATCGATAATCAATTAAAATTTTATTGTCAAACGATTTTATTATCAATTTATTATCAGCGAAACTTTATTTAATTAGGCCGTATAAAATTAATTTCTTGGTTTTCATAATCTAGCCAGGTCTAAAAACCAAGATTTAAAATTTCAAATTTATTTTTTAAATTAGCTAATAGAAATGCAAAATAACCGATCTGTGGTTTATTTTTGGCCAATATAATTTTAGCAGTACCCCGAACATGTAGTACAGAGGTCATACATTATGCATTTCAGCAAAAACCCCTGAAATTTGAAAAGCAAAAAATCAGTTTTTGGCAATTATCTTGGCATCCAGTGGTCCAATTTGAATGAACTTTTTTTTTAAAATGAAGCTCTCAGTGAGGCGCATCTAACAAAAAAAAGTTCATTCAATTCTGATTACTGGATCAAAACTTATTTAAATAAATAGATTTTGTCATTTTCAGCAAATTAGGTCAAAATTGGCCAAAATCTAGTTATGACCTATATGAGAGATGTCCGGGTCCTATTTTAGCACATATCATCACGTGTTTACAAAAATTTATGCTGGTTTTATTGCTCGATCAGCTACTTTATAAAAAAACATATAGGAATAGGTTCACTATTTAACAAGCTCTAGCATTACATACTCAAACTTCAATATCTATGACAAAGCCTCTAGTCTAGGACTATTATCTGAACTCATACTAATTATTTCCAACTTGTCAAACACAACTACTAACCTCTAGGTCCCCAAACTTCCTAAACCCTGCCTACTACTGTTGTGGGTTAATTAGTGACTTTCGTCACTAAATAGTCAAGCCAAATAGTAGGCACTAGACTTTCTGATATTAACGATACCACATTTATCAAATATGAGTAAATGTTTTATTAATTACTTGATTGATTGTTTTTCATAAAAAGAAGGCACTAATTTTTTATTAAATACCCCTTTGACTCGGGTTATTACATCATAATTTAATCATACTATCTTAAACTCTTAAATTGTTTACATATTTCTTACTATATTATCTTGCATTATCATACTTTGATCCTTATGTGATGCATAATTATTAAACTTTCCCATTTCAGTTCCATAATTCGGTGCCTTACCCGATCGATCATCACATGAGCACGTGATATCAATTGCTTTGAACTTTCACCACACGATAGTACTTAGAATTTTTTTTTGTTTTATTATTATTATTATTATTATATTTATTTATTTTATTTTATTCATTTATGCTTTCAGAGATCAAATCGAACCCTTTTACCAAGTACGGGTACACCATATACTTACTTCCACTGTAACACTACAAACATAAGAAAGATAGTTAATATATGCCCATATAGCTAAAAAAGTGGGACGTCATTTTGTATATCTATTTTAGGTCCTTGCACTGTTACTGCAGCTGCATAGTGGTATGCCAATATTAAGGGTTGCTTAAAACCAGGTACATCACAAGATCAATTTAAACTGCGAATTTTATGTTTCCATGAATCATCCCGACGAAAGAAAAAAGTAAAAATGTAAAAATACAAGAAACGGATGTTTTAACCTATTGGTATATTAATAAAAAATGTCGGGAGGTATTCGGGCCTAAATTGACCTTAAACTTTAATTCAATTTTGAGATATACCCAGTTTTAAGCATCCTCAATATTATCACTTTTGTGCAGTACACACTTCAATGGCATTGACGGCTTAGGAATTTGGGTTATCAATTAAAAAAAATTTTTTTTTAAAAAAAATAAAAATCCAGGTTGCTGGGTCAAAAATTTTATTTTATGTTATGAAAACCAAGAAATTAACTTTGTATGGTCTTATATATTTTTAAATAGTAATTCAATTCTATATTTCCATCATCACCTTTACTAGAGATGCATTTCAACTTTAGTTCATATTAAACTAAACAATATGGCTTATACATATTTGATCTAAATTATCTAAAACATTTAGTATTTTTATTTTTTTTGTTGACTATATCTAGTAATTAATATTTTTGTTTTGAAATTAGTGAATATTAATATGAAGTTAAAAAAAAATAATCAATTTTGTAAGTTCTTATTGAATGAATAAATTTATACTACAATACTGAAACTTCTTGTATTTCGAATAACTTGTTTAAAGATACTTTACCACATACTGCACATAGCTCCCATATTTTTACATTGTCTATATTCTTGTTTTTTATTCATATTTAAATTTCTATCAACACAGTATAATGTTTATGACAAAGTTGATCACTAAGTTTTTATGCTTGCGGGATCTTAAAAAACAGTTGCGGGATCTAGTCTTGTCAAATACTGTTGACACAGCTGGTAATCTAATTTGAGTTCTACCTTTAAACTTGGAGCAGCTTGACTATTCATAGTTTTAGATAAAAGATTTGGTGTCAGTTTGAGAAATTTTTGTCACTTATCACACCTGGCCCTGTATTCTTGCACAGTGAGCCCTTTGCCATTGTTACTAGTAAAAGTTATGCCTAAAAAAATTATTATAGGATCAGTAAGGATCATTGAAGCTAAAGTCTTGTTGAGTGTAAGCACAAAATTTCATACCACTATATTAAAAAAAAATGTGTGGCTTCGAAAAAGTATGTATCACTTTTTATTATTACATTAAACAAATTAACCAATCAGAGGGCGGATCTTCAATAATCATGTGTAAATAAATCCGCCCATATGTGGTGTGGAAGTTTTTGTGTTAAGTGGTGATTTTAGGTAAATTCTTCCATGAGGTGGGCAAGAGAACATTGTTGGTACTAGTCTGTATCATTCCTATCTATAGCAGCATATCAAAATAAAAAATTAGTAATAAGTATACATTTACAAAAAATAGCTAATTCTTCTAATGCAAACACTTAAACAGAATTTTCTGACTGGCTTTTGCAACTTGGAGATAGATGCATTTCTGAAATTGAATATAATAGCAATTACATTTTTTTTACTAACAAAAATTCTAATCAAAAATGATAGTTTCCAAGGACTAATTGAGTTTGTATATCCATAGCTACAGACTTATATTAAGATGCAAAATTTCAGACTAAGAGTGTAATTTAGAGGTCATAGCACAATTTTCTGAAGAAGAAATAATATTTTATAATGTAGATAGTATAGACCAAACCTCTAAAATGTATAATTCAGGTCAAGAGAAACACTATCAAACTGAGTTTTTTAACTCACTAAAATTTAGTAGCTTGTCACTACATGCATTAACTTTCAAAATTAGTGCACCCATTATATTATTATAGAACATCAATATAGTCAAGGGTAATGGAACTCAATTAATTGTTAAAGCACTTCAATAGCATTTTATCAAAGCTGAACCTTTAAATGGGCCTTTAGTAAAAAAACAAGTACTTTTTGCCTATAATGCCTCTGCAATAATGGACTAATACCATTTACTCTGAAATGTTATCAATTTTCATACCAACTTGCTTTTGCAATGTCTATTCACAAATTCTGGTCTCTATATTCCAACTTCTGTCTTTACACAAGGACAGTTATATGTTCCATGCTTAAAAGTTATAGTACTTCAAAGACTATGCATCTTTCTTAAATAGTTAGGTTTTAGAAATGTACTAAGAATAGAGGTTGCAATCGAACACGATATGACTGATTGCTTGGTCGAATCGGTCATGATCGATCACGAAATTTTGTGTTCGATCATGATCGATTAAACTCAATGATCGATCATAGCCTTTTTATCGATTATATCGATCAAAGGTTATGATCGATCATAAAGTTAATCGATTATGAACTTGATATCATATGATTGATTTCAAAAAGTTAGTTCTATTGATTATAATTTTTTGATCTTTTTTGATCGATTATAATGATAATCGATCATGATCAATCATATGCATAACCAATTAGATTTTCTGCAGCATACGTACGTCTGCAAAATCTCATTAGGATAGCTGTGCGATGCAGTCGCGCTAAAACCAGGAACATATTTAATGTGACACTACAGATCGTTTTTGAAAATTAATATATTTTTATTTTAATTATTGCAGTTGATGCTGACTTGAGACCATTATAAAATAAGTATGATCATATGAACGTACCATATCTACTAGTGATACAGTAGAATCGTTCTACTATTGCTGTAACTAGCTACGACATAAGCTTTAGTTAGTTACAGCTTGAGTTGTAACATCTTGAGATGATTCTACTGCATCACTAATATCTGCCCACAGCAGTAAGGTAACTATATGACATTCACATACAAAACCAGGAATGAAAGGCAAATATAATTTACGGGTTTGAAATAAATTTTTGTACAATTTATTTATAAGTTAATGGTTAACATGGTTTACATATTATGGTCCAGCATAATATAACGCCGCAAAGTCCAGTTTTTAATAAAACATTTACAAAATTCAATTTCGTTTTCTGATCAACTATTTTTTTAATAATAGATTTCTAGTAGTATTGTTTTTTGGACTTTTTATTATATCTTAGTTTCTTTCTATCTGTAACATATAGATTAGAGTATTTTTAAGTATTTCCTTCAATAGGTTTAACGAACAACTAAGAGTTATGGCCACCTATTTTTTTTAGAGTTGCTCATAAAGTCTCGGTGAATAATTTTTTGTGAATGAATAGCATTTAAATCAGATGTTATAATAAATAATAAGTTTAATTTGTTCTCCCAATTCATTTGCACAATTTTATGAAGATTGTTATGCAAAGAACCCATTTCTGCAGGATAATTTTACAATAATTTTCCAATTTACCCAAACAATCGTTATTATAAAATTCTTTAAGATCAACATTCATGGTATAAGATAACACACTATCAATTCTTTCATAACTTCTTATAAAGCACTGCATACAGTTCCAAAACTACCATTTCCAATATTTTTAGTAACTTTAAATTCACTGTATGGGATCCATGATAATTGATACTTATCATCATTTAAAAGTTTTTTAATATCGTCATCATTAAAATTTTCATAGTTCGATTTTATTATTTTGTGAAAATTTTTTCTCTCTTCAAAGAACCAATAATTTGCTTTTGTATATCTATTTACGTTCCAAGACTGTTTCGATAACAATAACTGAGCAATGTCATTCCATTTAAATCTCCTATCTTAGCGGCTTTTTCAAAATTAATAAATTCCTTGTAATTATCTCTTTCTACTCCAATTCGCACTGTCCAATTTTAAATATACCATTACTACACTCCATCTCTGCAATTTTTGATAACAAACGAATGCTATTTTTTCATCTTTTTCTACTCCGATTCCATATTCATAACATTTTCCTACATTAATCATTCCATTAGTACTTCCCATATTTGCAGATTTTTGATAATGTACAAATGCTTGTATTCATCCTTCTCAACGCTGATTCCATTATCATAACAAACTCCAACCTGATTTGTATATTTAGCATCTCCCATGTTTGAGAATTTAAGTAATAAGCAAACACCTTGTATTCATCTTTTGCAACTCTGGTTCTATTTCCATAACAAAGCCCAACTAATGCTTTACTATAAGTGTTCATATTTTGATAATAAACGAATGCATTATGTTCGTCCTTTTCTACTCCAATTCCTCTTTCTAAAAATGGCCAGCTTTAGCTGCTCCAAGAGCATTTCCCATCTCCAAAAACTTTTTATAATAAACAAATGCTTTATATTCATCTTTTTTTACACCTATTCCATTTTCATAACAAAGTCCAACAAAAAATGTTTCGTTAGAATCACCAATCTCAGCAGATTTTTGATAATAAATGAATGCTTGATTTTCATCCTTTTCTACTCCAATTCCTTTTTCGTAACAAGATCCAACGGCGAATATTCTGTCAGAATTTCCCATTTCAGCAGACTGTTTTAAATAAACAAATGCTTTATATTCGTCCTTTTCAACACCATATCCATTGCAATAACATTGTCCAACATTGAACGTTCTAACAGCATATCTATTTCTGCAGATTTTTTAAAATAAATTGGTATAAAATCCGTATTATGCATACGAATATACTTACAACTAGCATGTTTATAGTTATATTCAAAATCATAAGACTTTTAAAGTTTATGAATTAGTTTAATAAACTATTAGATAAATTATTAAAGCGAATTAAAGTGATAAATAAATAACTTACTTCTTTAAAAAATCAAAATTATTTTCTTTAGAACTGGCCAAAGTCTTGGTGCAACGTTGCTAGATGGTTCACACGCTCTTACATATTTATAATCAGCACCATCAACTTTTCATATGCCATTGCTTTGTATACAGATCCAAATCCACCTTCATATGCACGGGTTCTAAGTTGGATTCTTTCATACAATCATTAATATATTTATTTCCAATTGTCCACCTTGTTGCTATGTCAGGTCACTCGATAAGCACTATGCTTTATTGGTGGTATCTCCATTACAATGTGCACATTTTTCATATATCAACAAATTCATTCATTTACTATCTTTGACTTCAGTGATTAATTAGTCCTTAGATAAAACAATGAATGCGTCAGATTACTTATGAACTACTACATATAGAGAAACATTAATATGTTAATTTGCTACCTGATCAGATCTATATTTGCATTTCACTTTTTGAATACACTTTCGTACATACGTCCTTAAAAGAAACACCTTAAGCCATATTTCAAGAATAAAGTAATGCATAAAATTTTAAAATGCGCTTTAAATTCTTTGAAATCATGTTCTAAAAGTTATAATGTCAGTCCAGTTAAACTAACAAATAAATATAAATGGTCAAAGAAAATTCGTTATGCTGATGAATTTGATTGGCTAGTTGACCTGTGGATCTAGAATTTTATAAATACTATAAAAGGTGGAAAAATCCCTGACTGGTTTAACCAAACATCGCTTTGAATTTGATTTCTAGATGGCTGTAATTTTTTATATGTTCATTTTGTCAGGGGCCATTAGTGATGTTAACCGAAGAATCAAGCCTTACTTATCTTTAATGATGGGACCTCCGAGTTTTTAGAGTTTTTAGTAAATAATAAAAGGTAATAATAATAGTTAATAACTTCAATTATAGTAATATACGGAATTTTATGATCGGTCATAAATTATGACCGATCTAACAATTTGACCGATTAAGCATATTGACCAATCAAAATACATGATTGATTATGATTGATCAAACGTTTTGACTGATCAAATAATTTTGACCGATCAAAGCACATAATCGATCATTGATCGATTATCTTGCACATGTTCGATCAATGACCTCTAACTAAGAATGTTGTATACCAAAAAGTATTTCTACAAATATTTGCTAATGCAAAACAGTAGGCAAAAATATAAAATTTCAATATGCTTTTACAGTAGGGAGGCCTTCTTCTACTCCTTACTATAACAACGACACGGCTACAGGGATCCTTTATCAGTTTATAGCGGTGTCCAAGAGGTAGGTATAATTCCTTAGTCTGTAAGAAATTATACTCTTCTCTAAGGGTAGTTCGGTAAAGTATTCAATGAGGAATTATCAATTTTACTATTACTTGATAATAAACTTGGTGTTATTCAGATAAATAGTTTCTTTATTAATAATCTAAGATAGGGCTATCCTTAGGTTCTGTTCCTAAGAAATCCCAGTACAAGATGTATAATAAATAGAAGAAGAAGTGGGGTGTCTTGGTCTAGTTTGACTAAGAGAAATTCTGTGTCTTTAAATACATTTTAGAATAAGCGTTATAAGCATTGATTTACAATGATAAATACTATAATCTACAAGAGCAACATAAGCATTATAAATGGTATAAGTGTTATAAGCGGTATAAGCGCTATAAGCATCATAAGCGTTATAAGCGGTATAAGTGCTATAAGCATTATAAGTATGATAATCATTATAAGCGTTATAATCGTTATAAGCATTATAATCGGTATAAGCATTATAAGCGATATAAGTGTTATAAGCGGTATTAACTATTCTAACTTCTCAAGATAATAATATAATACAATATAATAATAAAATATAATAATAATAATGAAATAATAAAATAATAAGATAATATAATAGACTATCGTTCTATAACAATGCAATAAATGATTTTTTATAAATAGGAAAAAACTTAATTTATAATAATTTGTGGGTTTCTAAGAAAATATAATAATTCGTTATAAGGGTGCTAACATTTATTACCTAATATTTATTTATTATAGAGGCTTACCTCTACCCCTAGATAATATTTTTGTCAAATTTAATTGCCTAAAATTTTTATATGAGGTAAGATTTGGCTTGACCCCCTACCCTCTAAAATATTATCTAATAAATGTTAGCTCCCTAATTACCTTTGTTTTTTTAGCTAGACCCATATGATCATTTTAGCAATACTTAAAAAATCTATAAAGATACTGAGCTATATACTGTATATTTGCAAGTAATAATTTCAAAACCTGTTGTTTAATGATGGTCCAGTATAGAGTTTGGCACCAAAACCTTTTTTGAAAGTTTCAGATTTCGGGTTATAGTTTCTGAAACCTCATTCAAAACTACAAAACCTTATCTGAACTCTGAAACCTTATCCAAAACCCAAACCTATTTAAGATTAAATTTGACTTAGATGAAAAAGAAGAAACTATATAGGAGGATATATAGTCATACCTCTTTATAATTACACTTTTGGACTATAGAAACTTTTTTTAAAAAATGTTTTTATAAAGAGGTGTGCGTATATAAAAGTCTTTGTTATATTTAATTAGTAATTGGACCTAAATATAGGCGTGATTATAAAAGATTTTTATATATTGTGATTATATAGGGGTGATTATAAAGAGGTATGACTGTAGATTTTATTAAAATTAATTGATTTAGAAAATAGTATTTTTCAAGATACATATGGGCCCTCAAAAGTAGAAACCAAGGAATTTGGCTAATCACGGGTTTTGAGAAAAACTATTTTGTTACACAAAATCAAAACAATCTAAAATTAGGTTATTCATGATTAACAAACCTGCTTAAACAGGATTATTAGATCTGCAAATTCCGTATTACTATTGGTAAATCTCAGTAAATCTATTTTTAGATTATAGCGTCAAAAGCTTTTAACCATTGTATCGCAAAAATTTATTAAGTGATCAGACTTTCATTATTAAGTAAAAAAGATTGGGCCTAAAATTTTATACCTAATCAATCAAACAGGTCAATTTTCAAAAAATAGTCAAATTCCTTGGTTTATACTTTTGAGAGCCCATATAATCAAATAATTATAGAAAATTCAGATAATGAAACTAATTTAAATAATTTTATTCAAGATTTAGAAAATCAAGATTATAATCCAATTGAATTAGCACAAATATATCTTGAGTATTGGTGAAATTTTTATTATTAAATATTAAATAATTATGTTTTTATTAACAAAATTATATTAAATTATTGAAATTTTTTCCTTAATTGATGATCCACCAGTCAATTGGAGAATTTTATATATTAAATATGATGCAGATCACATATAAGCAAGACTCGAATTGAAGTTTTCGGGTTATAAGTAAAATTATGAAATTTTAAATAAATATAGTACTTAAGTAGCACAAATGATAGAACGAAACCAGAAGCTACTAATAATACAATCATCAAGTATCGATCTCTTTTTTTGACAAACTTTACCTTGTAAGTACACAGCATTTACTATGTTCAACTTTATATTAAGTATATATTATAATATTTAGTAATAATTGTTTATAGCTCATTTATAATAAATAAGCATTTATTTTTTAACTTTTAGGTTTTTAAAAATCCATTTACACCTGAAAAACACTAAAAGTGAAATTAGTAGAACTTTACTACCTTCGTTGTATTACACAAATATGAAATCTTGGATATATTAAATTTTATCTTAAAATATGATTGTATAAATGTTCGTGTTATCTAATTATTTTTTTTTATAATTATCATTCTTGTGTTGTCTAGGCATGCTTGAAGTTTCTGTAGAGTTAGTTTATTTCTTTCGAAAAGAATAGCTTTGGAACTTAGTTGAAATAATCTTGGATCAGGTGCAATTGCACTGTTCAAGAACAATACTATGAAGATTCAAATCTTTGAATTAAAGATCTTGAAAGCTTTGACAGATGCACTTTATAAAAATGCTACATTAACTTCTTTGTAGTGTTTGGATCCGAATGAGTATTATCCGGGTTACCCCACTAGCAATCGTTTATATTCAAAGATCTGCTAAGATGGAAAAGGCTTTCAAAATACATTTTGTTAGAAATTTTTATTGGAATGGAATTAGAATAACAATCTAATAAATGGTATCAGGCGTAAGTTATTTTTTTTATCATGTTCTCTGCTGATTCAAAATTTATACTTGTAGTTCTTTAAAGAATGTGAATTTTATAACATGCTTATAATGGTTTAAATTTATAGGCATTTGAAGGTAGATTATACTGAAAGCATTGAAGGCAACATTGTAAGAATTTGCAAGCCTATACAATCAGTGAACTGAAGCCTATATTAGTATTATCGCTTATTGAGCGTTACTTTTCGCTTAATTTATACAATAAATATTACAATTTCTCTTATTGATTAGTATATTAGACTATCTGTTCAAGTTCTTAGCACTTACCATCACTATATTCTTTATTCAGGGCGTATAGATTATGAGTTGTTCAAGTTTATAGCATTTACACTATATATCTCTTAGTTGTCCCCTTCACTTCACCAACAATTACATTACCAACAACTTAGTTCACTAACAATAATTTATAGACAGCTTATTTCACCGACAATTAATTTGCAGACAAGTTCATTTCATAGACAGTTTATTCTACCGTCTCATTTCACCAACAAAGTAATTCTAGTCATTGTCATTATGGTCAAATTAGAATTACCATGAAGGTTAGTACAAATTATAAGGAAAAGTTTGTTGGTAAAATAAGCGGTCTGTGAAAACTTTCTGTGAAATGAACTTGTCAGTGAAATAAACTTGTCTGTAAATTAATTGTCTGTGAACTAAGTTATCAGCAAAATAACAAGGATTCCTCAATTTACCTTTATTCTTATGATAAATATCTTTTTAACTTAGGTAATTTATTTAATTTCATATGCACATTTCTTATTTATTTTAGTATTTAGCGAATGTATAGGGGTTTCATTGATTGTATTTTGACAATCTATTCTAGTTTATAGCATTTACACTATTTTCTCTTATTTATGATATTTAATACGTGTCAATATCTTTTATTTATTGATTTAGATAAACGATGATGTTACGGTGAATGTAAAGATCCTTGATTAGTCAGCATATTTAGTCAAGTTTATAAGGTTCGTAAGTATTATTATAGTTGACCTTCTATAAGTGCATATCATCGTGATTAAATCGTACACTTATGGAAAACCTATATTAGATATATTCGCACTAATTTATTTTCTAAGGTTCTTTATTAATGAGTATATTTAGATAAAAGTCAAATATTATAGCTATCTAGTTTTATTAATTCTCATTAATTTATTCAGTGTTTTTAGGTATAAGATTTTTTATTGATGTTTGTTATTGTACTTTTTTACATATATATTTTAAAATAAAAATTAAATTAAAAGCAAATAAATAATAAGTTGAAAAAAAAATTAAATAAATAAATAAAAATAGAGATGGAATGGGTTTCAAAAAAGTGAACTCTGTATAGTTATGGTCCTAACTGATAAAAAACTGTAAGCATCTCGAGAAATCTTTGCAGCCTGATCACTTTATTATAACGAGAGTGACTCGTAGTAGAAAATAAAATCTCAGGTGTGATGTTATAGACTTGCTGAACCTTAATTTTAATACTATATTAAATTCTATTGAAAGCTCCAAATTCTCATTATATATGTGATATAAATAAGTCTGTAAAATATTGCCACTATGAAATCACTATAAATAAGATCTTGAGAATGAATACAATGATCTATATTGCACAGTACGTAATTGAGAATAGACTTTTTAGTTGGCTATTTTATCATAACAAAAACATATATATTGTAAATATGCATATACAAGACCTAGGTCTACTCTATTAGATACTGAATCTAGTTCATGCTGAGGTTATTTTGCAATAGGAAAAATTTAAAATGTATAAATTCTTTGTACAGTACTTATAATGGACAGTCTAGATATTTAAAAAAAATCGTATTTAATAAAGATTTCATGGTTCGCAAATGAGTCTAATAGTGTATTTATATTAATGTTATACATACTGGAAACAGGTGTCCGAAGCCAAAATTTTGAAATTATAAAAAATACATAGATATCGATATAGATCTATTAGTTTATACGTACAATAAACAGCAAGCATAACAATGATCATCTAATTGATGCAGACACAAAAACTGTATACAGTAAAGTCCTTTGGACAATAATATATTATCGTTATAGGTATATTATTTGAAAAAAATCTGCACATTTACAAATTGGATTTTTAATTAGTAAAATTGCATCAAAATTACATAGTAATTGTAGATCATTTTATCCGATTAACACACGGATAATCAATTAATTAAGGTTTTTTTATTTCGAATATATATAATATAAAACATTTATTCATATTATGTATTTTATTATTTATTTATTTATTAATATATTTCTAATTATATATTTATATATTAAAATTCAAAAATGCAACTCTTTCTGACGATCTCTCGTACCAAATTTTCTACTAAACCCGACCTATGAAAACTTTGAAGTTAATATGTCTGTACCCAACAGAAGCTTTATCTAGAAGCGGCTTGGATAAAGAGTTTCAGATTGGATGTAAGATAACTGAAATAGAGTTAAAAAAGATTTCTCCTTTTGGGTTTGGCTCTCCAGGTGGAAGACTTTGTTACTATAGAATACGTAGTAGAGCAACAACTCTGAAGTTTTTTGTCAAAATCTACAGAAGCTTAAGCAAAAGTAGACTTTTGGTCAGATTTATTATTCCTCAAAGCATAACTCTTACACTCTTTACAACTTTGGTACTTGTGATATTTCTCTTTGGGCTTTT
Source organism: Gigaspora rosea (assembly GCA_003550325.1). Taxonomy (NCBI): domain Eukaryota; kingdom Fungi; phylum Glomeromycota; class Glomeromycetes; order Diversisporales; family Gigasporaceae; genus Gigaspora; species Gigaspora rosea. The sequence goes on from QKWP01000118.1 coordinate 290,822, forward strand.
TGAAATTTCACCAAAAAGTGGGAAATCCAGCTTACCCCCCAAAAGATCGGCAATATTTACTACGTCCAAATTGGGAAGGTGTCTACCTAACCGGAATCATGTTATGAGTAAGTTTTGACCTTATGAAATAAACAATGAATGACACGTGAAGCATTTTGGAGGAAACAAGACATGAAATTTCTTTTTAGAAGGTTCTTTTAGGCGCAAGGTTCTCTACAGGTTTTTTATGATTTTACCCATTTATATATAATGCTTAGATGGATGTAGAGTAGAGACTTATTCATTTAGTGTATTATATAATTCTTACAATCTAGTACAGGTTTAATAGTATACTTTTTTTCAGTTTTGTCATCGCTTCTTTTGTTTTTTCTGTCTTTGTTTCCTTGTTTTTTTTCTTTTTGTTATTTTGGTTATTTGTTTAGGTTGTTGTAGTTTTTTCTCTCCTTTTACATACCCCTTTTTTTTCTTTTATTTCTTTTTTCTGCGAATTTAAATATCCTACTTGGTAGCTTAGATAGGAAAAATTTAAAAGTTAGTCTTTGACAGGGCTGACGAATAGTCCCTAACTCTATAGAAGTTAGTGTGACAGGTCACATTTGGGCAAGGTTGACGCAGCTGGATGATGTTGGACTTGCAATTTAAGGGTCTAATACATAGATAAGCTTCGGTTTTTATATATAAACTTACTAATATAGTACTAGCGAGACTATCAAAGATAATAAAATATATATATATATATTAAAATTTGGATATTGCTAACTTGCCTCAGTTGATTTAACCAGCCTACGATTTACCAATTAGATTGAAGGATCTTGTGTAACCAAATAAAGAAATTTTTTAAAAAATTAAAAAATTATCAATATCACAAAATTTTGTTACAAAACTTGATTTGGGCTATTAAGTAAAAGTTTTTAGCGCCTAACTTTGCATATAAATAATCCACTTTCTAACTTAATTTAATCTGTATCCTAACCTTAACCTTAAAAAAATTATTTATATAAAAAATTCTATAAAAATAAAGGATAGTTAAATTTTATAATTTTAACCAGGGAGGGTATGGCGACTTAGAGAAGTTAGTAAGTTGTCACCCCAAGTGGCAGGTCTAGGGTTCAAATCCCACTGACGACGCTTTGAAAAAATAGACCTGTGTTCCGGTAACTGTTTCCTGTTGGTTAGTTGGGTACATTACCTGTAGTCCTTGGTTACCATCTCGAATGGGAGCCTTCTGGCGAAGTTGTGCCTCGTGATACAGACAAATCCAAGGAACCAGGAAAACAGAACCCATTTGGCAAGACCCGAGTAAGGAGGTAGCAAAGATCTTCAATGGTGCTACCAAAACTGGAATATCGGAAACCGGAGCTGGAGAACCGGACGATATGACCTTTGGAGGAGAGGGTCCACCAACCTGGCAGCCGGAGTCATACCAGAAGAAAAGGACCTATGTTATAGAAGTAGGTACCAGAGGGGGAAAAACCATAATAGCACAAAAAAAAAGGTAGATCAACCCTTCCGGGCCAACTGGATTGGAAGTCTGGGAAAAAGGTGAAGGACCAGTAGGAAAGTAATAGTGGGTACCGGGGTTGGAGCGAACCTTACAAGAGCGAAAGTAGGTATTGGTAAGAGGACAGGGTAACTCTGTCTCGCAAGTGTTGGTCTCAGCCATAGTGATAAGTACCGAAGTGTAGGTGAATACCTGATATAGGACAGGTACCGCTCTACCAAGTCTCCCGTCGAGGATAACAGGACCGGGAATACCTGGCTGGGTCCTAAGGCAATAGATAAGTATCCGGAACTTGCTGACTGACTTATGTAACGGGCCTGTTCTGGTGATACAAGATAGGTTGGCAGGTGGAACATGGATCAGAGGGTTTAAATAGGCAATTCCCGTAGTTGGGTTGCAGGTATGGCAGCTAGTGTAGAACACTTGGGCAGACCACTTAAATTAGACACCAAAAGTGTACGTGTGGCTTGATATATTCTCGTCTAGGATCAGAGGGTTTAAATAGGCAATTCCTGTAGTTGGGTTGCAGGTATGGCAGCTAGTGTGGAACCCTTGGGCGGACCACTTAAATTAGACACCAAAAGTGTACGTGTGGCTAGATGTATCCTCGTCTATGTAACAAGTGCCAGTATTCCCTTGGAGGATAGCACGGTCCTAATATCATGAATAAAATTCCTAAGTCCCAAGACGGGCAATTTAAAAAAAATAATAATAATAATAATAATTTTAACCAGGGGTTAAAATTAGTTAAATTCAAAATTTTATTAGTTATATGATTTATTAAATATACTAGGTTAATGTACAGCATTGTGTTATCGAAGCGCACTAAGAACTAATTTCATTTTTGATGCAACACAATTTAAAACAATATGATGCTTCAAAAATGTAACTATTATATGCATGCGGACAGACACCAAATACATAAGTTACATTTTTGATATTACTATTATTGATGCATCAAAAACGTAACTTTTGTATCACCTTATGTAAATATATAAAGTCCTCTGCTACACTCAGGACAATAAATTATATTATTATAAATTTTCAAAATTTTAAAGTAGTTTCAAGGAGTTTCAGATTATAGTTTCAGAGTTTTGGGTTTCAGGAGGTTTCAGATTATACCAAAACTGAACTAGTTTTGGTCCAGTATCTAGTTAGAAATATCTGTCAAAAGTTTATGCACAATTGTCGTGAATTGTAAATAGGGATCTAAATTTTTCATGTAATTTGTAATTTTAAGCACATGATATTTAGTTCTGAGATCAAACTTTTGGCGATTTAAGAGTTATCAAATGATGCAATAATACAGGCTAAACTTTTGTAAATCTGGTACTTTATGTATAACATGTGAAAATTTCTGAAATTTAAGGGTAGAGGGTACAATTTTAAAATTATATATAAACTTAATGGTAATTTTTTTTATATTTAATTTTATAAAAAATTATATTAAGTAAGCTAATTATAATTCTTAAGAAAAGTTTGTAGAGCAGGTTTTTCTGATTCTAATAATTGTAAAATTATCAAAATTGGTTAAAAATTCAGTAAAATATAAATTTTTAAAGATTGGGTATTAAAATTTAGTAATAAAACCAATTTATAAATTTGCGCAAATTGACCAATCAGAATTAGTGATTTTGTGCAACCCAGAAAAATTTGGGCCAACCCAGAAAAACTTTGTGATATATACAACTATATTTTTTATAATATAATAATAGTTCAAAATTTTATCATAATAGATAAATTATTTTATTTATATATTGAGAAATTTTAATCAAAATTAATTGTAATTTGAAAAAGTTTTATTAGTAGCATATGTCAATTTTATATAAAAATTTCAAAATATTATATACAACTATATAAAAATGGTCTACGTACCCTCTACCCTTAATTTTCTGAAACTTACGCAAAATTATATGTAATGTAAAATTGTAATGTAACATCTAATTGTAAATAGGTAAATAGCTTAAATTTAATGTCTTGCATTCATGAAGAGAATTGACAAAATGTGCAGATATTTTGCATCAGCACTAGAGTTGCCTGCTGTAATAGGTTTGACAAGGTTGAAAGGTTGCAACCTTTTATTCCAATGTTGTAATTTTTTGCCGTAATTGTTAAGAAAGCTGTAATTTTTTAACTTGTTGTAATTGGTGTAATAGCTGCAATTATTAAAAATTGTTGTAATAGATGTAATGGTTGTAAATCAAATTTAGCAACCGTTTTTTAGATGAATTTTTTTATACCTAGTAAAGGATTAAATCTGGAAAAACTGCTAATAATTAACCTGCTTGGGACTTGAATTCATTCTTTCAGCCTGTTCAAGGTAAACTGTTTGCGGAGAACGAATTATTTAGAGAATTAACATGGTATGATTCAAAAATAATCAATACAATCAATTACTATATTTAAGTAATTCATTGTTTAAGCCAAATAATTTGGTAAACAAAAAACCCGATAAGAAAGAAAATCAAATGCTTTGTATCGGATAATCAAACAGTAAATGCGAATTTGGGAAGTTAACATTTACGATTTTACAAGTATTTTACGAGACTTATTACTATACCAAGAATGAAATAATAGTTGCATCATGAAGAGTATGGTTTCCTGCCATCTAGAATGGTGAGTTCGCAAAATTTTGGACATTAAAAAATCTACGATTTCACATGTTAATGTGTAACATTCTGTGTATGGCATAACTCTGAGATACGTATAATATGATGGAATGAAATCAGATGAGAATACCTCTATCGCTATCAACTGACTGCCTTAAGACTCAAGCTGCATTTATTGAGATTTATCTAGATACACAAGCTCGATTTTATTTTTTGTTAATATTTTATTTAGTAGTATCAACTCACCAACAGTTACTTCACAGACAACTTAGCTCGTGGAAAATTAAATTACGGGCAAGGTTATTTTACAGCTGATTAATTCACGAATAAGTTTGTTTCACCATTAGTCTGATATCACAAATAAATTAATTCTAGTCAGTGTCGTTATTAAGATTAAATTTAATTTAAAGTTGGTGCAATTTATAAAGAAATATCGTCAGTGAAATATATTGTCTACAAAATTAATTTGTTTGTGAATTAACCATTTGTAAAATAATCTTGTTAAACTAAGTTGCCTATAAAGTGTTTGTTGGTGAAATAATACAGACATAGATTCACTTATTTATCACGTTCACGTGTTGATTGGTTTTTTAAATTCAAAAGTCTTATTTTTTTTATATATATATAACAGTAAACATACTTAATTAATAGATTATTGTCCAATTTCGTTGTCAGATTATATATGAATTTGTAGAATTTAAAAACAGTAACTTATATGCTTAATAGCTTAATTGTATTTTTATTTTCTTTTAATTCTTTTACCTTGTCCCACACCTGTGTACTTGCTGTTATACGTATAATCTAATTCACACTCTTGTCAATAGTATGGTTAAAATAAACAGAAGCTGAGTATAAAATAATACAATATATAATATAATGATGTTAAGCATAATTGGTAATAAAATAGTCTGAAATGAAATAATCGATAGTGCAAAATAATAGATAAGAAAAAAAATAGGTGAAATTAAGCTACAAAATAATTTAATTCAATAAAAAAATGAAGCTTTAACTCTTTTGAAGGTTTTAGTGCGACGGCTACCTAATTGTACTATAGATGGATAAAAATCAATAATACAGAAATAGAAATTGGTTCTCTAGAATCAGGAACTAATTCTATATATAGAATGGTATAACGGCAATCAAGATCAACAATTAAACGACAACTATGAGAACAAAATCAGGTATTGCACTTTAAAAGTTAGTTAACAATTTCATGCGGCACATCGGATGTGAAGACATAACATGCGAAGTTTCAATATGCATTCTCGCCATATGCATATATCCAATAAGATGCAATATTTGCGTATGAGTGCCATTTAATTTGCCATATCCATACACTACGTGAAATTTTCATTTTCATTCTGTTCCTGGTATTCTTATGTTGAAATAGTTCGATAAAGAAAAAAAATCAAACTAGATCATGAAGCAATTCTTAAAATGACTTTATTCGATAAGATATGTGCACATAAAGAATAAAAATTAAAAATGGTAATTATAACATTTATAGATATTACGGCTAGGGTTGTTAATGGAGCACTCCAGTCAATAATAAAACATATAACCCACTCCGGAGCACTCCAGAAGTGGGTTATATGTTTTATTAGTGTCTGGAGTACTCCATTAACAACCCTAATTACGGCGTTTACAATCTATTACAGCAATTACAACTATAACAACTATTATAACTAATACAGCATTTATAGCCAATATGACAAATTACAACTTTGGATTCCTGGTTGTTATTAAGAGTTGCAACCCAGGTTGTAATCCGAATGTCCGTAATAATTACTTACGGCCAGCAACACTAATCGGCACACCCAAGAACTGCCAATAGACCATTGAAATAATTAATTCTTTTTTTTTCTTTATCTTAATGTCGCATCACGCATATAAAAGTCAAAGAACCAGTAAAACTTGAGTTCAAATTTTGCTTCTCGCTTGCACACATGTTAACTTTTATTATATGATGATTCTTTAAAATTACATTAAAATTCAAAATAAATTTACAATACTATACATATAATTCTATGTTAATCTCAAATAATAAATTAGTATGTAAATATGAAGAGCTAAACATAAGTAATTATGTTATTTATGTGTCGATTGGAATTTACTTTTGATCAATGATAGATGACTATCCTCCTTCATCTTTTATTTACTAACAGGTCATTATTGAGGTCTTGATTTCAAACTCTTGGTTCCTAAGACCTTTCTAACAACGTGATCATGTTTTTTATTAACGCCAGCACCGCTTGAAGTGATTTGACCATGTACACTTTGTTCATTGGAGCTTTTACTTGAATGGACTTGATTTCCATGGTTATCTTTGGCGTTAACGTTACTTTTTGAGCTTTGAGAATGTCCAACTAATTCTTGAGAGTTTTTGAATGCACTGGATTTGCTTCCCCCTTTACCTTTTGATGCGCTAACACCGCTTTCTGAGCCTTGATCAAATCCATCGAATCTAGAGGTGCTTTTGCTTGCATCGAATGAATTTCCACCTTGTTTGGCACTAACTCCGCTTTTTGAGTCTTGAGAAAATCTACCGAATTCAGAGGAGCTTTTGCTTGCACCGAATTTGCTTCCATCTTTGCCTTTTGAGGCGCTAACACCGCTTGAAGAGCTTTGTCCATGTACATTTTGTTCATTGAAACTTTTACTTGAATCAAAATGATTTCCATGACTATCTCCGGCATTAACTTTGCTTAAAGAGCTTTGAACATATCCATCGTTTTCAAAGGACTTTTTGTTTGCATTGAATTTGCTTCCATTTTTATCTTTTGAGGCGTGAACATCACTTGAAGAGGATTTAACATTTCCATCTTTTTCAGAGGTGCTTTTAATTGCATCGAAATGATTTCCATGATTATCTTTGGCGCTAGCCTGGGCTGTAGAGCTTTGAGAATGTACATTTCCTTCAAAAGACTTAATGCTTTCGCCGAATTTGCTTCCAAATTTATCTTTTGAGGCGTGAACATCGCTTGAAGAGCCTTTAGCAAAAGCATCGTTTTCATTGGAACTTTTACTTGCAGAGGATTGACCATGTCTGTTCTTAGATTCTACACCAGCTTGGTCACTTTTACTGTGGGATCCACTTTCACTAGAGGTTTTAGTTTCATCGAATTTGCTTCCTTTTGGACCTTTTGAGGATTTAATACTGTTTGAAGATTTTGAATCTTGTTGGAACGATTCTGCATGTGCTTGATATTCACTAAATTTAGAGCGTTTGGTAAGATCGGCTGTAGTACTAGGTTCAGCCGAATTAATGATGAGCATCATTACATTAATGACGATTAGGAGTAATGATAAGGATTTCATCTTGATGAACGATCTTTTGGAGGAAATAAGAAGGATAAATATTTAAATGGGAATAATGTAAGAGAGGGAAGGAGAGAAAAGAGGATTTAATGAAATGAGAAATGACTGAGACAAGGAATAAGGAGGAAATTTCAATGTTATTTATATTTTTTTCATCTTTGTATAAGAATCTAATTTTCTCAATATTTTTCATACTCCAAGTTAATTTGTTGACAATATTAATAAAATGCATTAATTCTCCTTTAATTCGATACGATATTTCAGATAATTAATCAAGACAATGTATTCCTTTATTCCCTTCATAATATGAATTGGGATTTTTCATCGTGATTGAAATAATTTGGTACACTTCTCACTTTATTGAAATTCCCTTTTGATAAAAATAAGGTACGACAAAATTAATGAAATAAATTTTTGTTCACATTTTTTTGCCCTTTCAATAAAATACTAATGCAGATACCACCTAGGTCGGGCCATTCATGCATAATTTAGCTCCTGATGGCTAACGGGTAGTCAATATATACAACAGGCATGTGGGGTCACAAATGAAGTACTTTGAGGCATCTCATTGTCTTCCTTCTTTATTAAGGTTTCAAAGTCGACAAATATTACTGACCGGTTTTTTTTTAATTCCTTTATTTGGAAGTTGTTTAGATTAGCATCCACTTATTGCGCGGGTTATAAATTCCAGAAGAGAAAATAGCCAATCGGAGAGTGCAAATTTGACTATTCCGGATCAGATCGACAAAGAATCTGAACATGTGTAAAAGAATTAAAAAGTGAAAATACTCAAATACTGATATTAAAATTGATTTTTGTGCATTAATTAAAAATGACGGGATTGAAATTTTGCATAAGTAAGCGCCAATCTAATCCTGTATCCTCTAACGTGAAGGCTCCAACCCTCAGTTTATTAAAATTGGATTTCCTTTTTTGGTTTGTATTACCCGCCCCGCGCAAATAATTAAAATCGTTAAGGTGGTGTTAATTCAATGTATGATCTACATACTGCATAAACTGCATCTTTGTAAAAAAGCCATAAAAAGGTAACCGTTTTAACCTCACCCTTTCTATCAACTCCCTTATTTGGAGGTCGGTTAGAGCGGAGTTAACAATATATGAGTCTATATACCATAAAGAAAGGCAACTCACCACTTATTTGGGAGATCTACATCATTAACCAATCAAAATCGTAAATTTTTAGTAAAAAAAAAGTTGAAAAAATAAGAAACCAGTGTGTCTAAACCTGCCTTGGGGTACTAATAAAAATTCCGGGGTAGCAATTTTGCCTATAATTCCTACCAATTTCTTACACCTAACCCTAACCCTAGCAAATTCAAACCTTAGTTTTGGTTGCGTCACTTTAAATATTGATCCAAATAAGGAAACGAACAATTTTGCAGTAATATCAGTTAGATGAAATTGATTATTCTTAATTAACATTGTAACTTATAGCAACTCTTTTATTGAATTTATCCGTTCAAAAATCAAATAAAAAAATTACAATGGGCTGTTCTAATATGTAACACCCCATATATCAAAATCTTTAAAATTTAGCGTAATATTAACTTAGAACATATTAAATATAGGGCAAACTATAATATAATTGTAAATTAGTAAAAGTTTTGAAAATCCACAAGTTTCCTAACTACTATGGTGTAATTGTAACAAGACTAATGTTGCTGAATATTTGAATATTCTGAATAGTTATAACTCTATTGATACCATTAATATCATCACCAAAATCATAAATCTCCGATATTATACTTTTAAAACTTATAAGATTTTGTTTAAAAGAAAATATTGGCCCTTCACTATCACTGGTCATAGCACGCACTCTTACAACAATTATATTTTCACTGAAATCTATTCCACTTGAAATAAATGTTAACGTACTCCAAAAACACATAAATGAATATCATTGCTAGATACAGCTATATAATCTTCTATTGATAATTTTTTTACGTTCATATAATCTGTATTCCTTATGCATTGTTCTGGTTTAATGTCACCATCTAAGTATATTAAGCCTAAATCTATTGGTTCTATAAGATAATTTGTTATGACCTAGTTTATTAGTAACCCAACGATTCGATACTGTTTCTTCGGGCGCAAGGCCTTTATTATATAATTGTCATTACTTATGAGCCGTTAAAGCCGTTTTATCCATTTAATTGATTAAAACTATTTTCATCATTAAAACCAATAAATCCCATTTAATGCTTTAAGCCATTAAAGTCACTAAATCCCTTTAATCCGTTATAATCAATAAAACCGTTATAATAAATTAAACCATTATAATCAATTAAACCATTATAATTCAAATAAATCCATTAAAACCACCATTTTAACCACGGGAAACCTAATTGTGGTAATTGATTGTCATAGCCATCCTACGCCACCTTGATCATCACGTGTTGCCGGGACGCCCCACCAGGAGTCTAGACACTTTTGCAGTAACGTGACCATCACGTGGTGTGGCGTCTTCGGGTTAAATTTTTGGCTTTATTGTTAATGTTAGGGTTAGGGTTCGTGTATATAGCCTTAGAAGGTCCCTATCTATATGTAAAATCGCGCTCCGGACATTTTTATGCGGTTTTTAAGGTCGATTTAAATACTAGTTTTCGAGTATTTTCGCTCTTTTCTCTTTTTTTTCTTCTTGTACACGTGTTTTGTTTTGATGTCGGACTGATCCGGGATGATCAAAATTTACGTTCGCCACGTCACGTTACTGCAAAAGTGTCTAGACCTCTGGTGCGGTTCATTTTCGGGGCTCACACCACGCAAATATAAGTAAAATGGCATTATTGCGATATTTGATTATCCATTGAATTTCCCTGCTTGACATTGTGTCGATCAATCAGGGACACGGAATTTATGCGATAAAAAGAATTTGTAAATTATGCGTGCGGTATATGTAATTTATAATTTTTGCTGATGAATTTAAAAGTACGATTTTAGTGTTTTTTTGCACGTTTTACTTGTAAAAAAAAAAAAACTTGCGATTTTTTAAATACTACAATTTTATAAATACTGCGCTCAACTAGCAAATTAATACGCAATTTTTAATCGGCGAATATAAATATGATGTAAAATTATGCGATTTAGTGCAATTTGGTTTAATCACACTAAATCACACAATTTCCGTGTCCCTGCTATCAATCTTCTCACCACGCACAAAAAAAAAAGAAAGTAAAGTCTTGAAGTTCATTGCTTAAAAATTCTGCTCACGTGAATCCTGCGGATTGTTCGACAGTCTTATCCTTTACTACGTCGTTAGATAGTGTATGTTGTCGTTCAGATTGAAGGAATAGGATCCAAGATGATCATCTAAATGTTTCATTCGTCAGAGATCATTAATAGTAACTAAAAATCCCATAAAATTCACTACGCAAATGAATGAAAAATTATTATGCCGCATAATGCAGCATGCCTCTCTAAAATATTGTGGCAGAACTGTATGTACCGGTAAATAATATTAGCTAAACTTGCATTTAAAGAATATTGTATATTAGTTGAGTCTAAGTATAGGAATGCATTTAGAAATATTAAATGCTACCAGCTTGAGTAATTTATTATAAATGTGTTGATCAATGATTTTATTCTCATTAGGACAACTTTTCTCAATTATTAAGGATATTATGCAAAATATAATCGAATTTAAAATAGATTAATAGTACATAATGTATATCTAAAAAAAGATCCATAAAAACATTGTGTACTCTATTTTATTTAAAGTAACATTTGGTATTGCATGATAATAAATAATACTGTTAAATATAATTATATAGTGAAATTAAAGACTTTAAATTGATGTAAATGTTTAAATAAAAGAAAACCAATTAAACATAATAATAATTATTAACATTAAATATTAAAAAGAAACCAACACAAATAAATAGCCATGAATTGGAGTAATTAATTGTGGATGATGACTTTGCTGGAGTTGGGGTTGAGGAAGTACTAGAACCGGAATTAGACTTTACTGAACTAGAAACGGTAGGTGGAGTTTACTGTCGGCGGTGCTAGTAGCGGTTTTACTGGTGGTGGTGGTTGTAAGCAGTGATGGCAAATGACAAGGTCATAAAAATTTTTATGAAAATGACTATAAATGATATGTCATTTTAAAATGACAGTGTCATTTATTATAAAAAAATTTTATACAAAACCATGGCAAAATGACAAGTCATAAAAATTATTTTTATAAATGACATTTAAATGACAAATAAATGACAGTATTACTATTATCAAAAACATTACCAAAAAATAATTATCGATGATCATAAAATTCATCACATTCCTTCAAATCAGCTGAATTCGATCAGAGTTATTCAACATTTCTAAATTGAACTTTCCTTATAAATGCAAAATAACTCCCAAAAGTTTAATTTCGAATTATGATCGAATTAAGCTTAACTTAATCCTGGCCATTATTCAAACCATGCCCCTAGACGTTATTTGCATTTTTTATAGGTTAACATCCATTCCTAGTTTAACGTGACTTAGTGTTTCAAACCGTTAGTTGAAAAACATACTAGTTGGCAACTTTTCAACTAATCAATTTAAAAAAGTTAAACAACTAATCGATTTATTATCAACTGGTTCGATTACAATTAATTGCTAGTTATCAACTAGTTATCAACTAACTATAATTTATATTAATTAACTAAACAATATTACAGAAATCACAACCATGGATTGGTAACTAATAATACTTCTCAGTTTGAGATGTATCTGGTGAGCATTTTTTTTATTTCAACTTTGCCAGTTTTC
>QKWP01000118.1:306533-363890 GCA_003550325.1 Gigaspora rosea
TGTGAGTAATGGCCAGGATTAAGCTTAATTCGATCAAAATTCGAAATTACACTTTTGGGATTATTTTGCATTTATAAGGAAAGCCAATTTATAAATGTTGAATAACTCCGATATAGATAGTATCGAATTCAGCTGATTTGAAAATTAGTAAGGCACGCGATGCATTTTATGATTATTGGAAAACTTCGATAATTATTTTTTGGTTAAGTTTTTGATAATAGTAATACTGTCATTTATTTGTCATTTTAATGTCATTTATAAAAATATTTTTTATGACTTGTCATTTTGCCATGGTTTTGTATAAATTTTTTTTATGATAAATGACATTGTCATTTTAAAATGACATGTCATTATAGTCATTTTCATAAAAATTTTTATGACCTTGTCATTTGCCATCACTGCGACACACAGTATTTATTTGGGCTATGGCGGCAGATAATTTAGGCTGGAGGTGGTTTATTGAAATTTGGCAGAATCATAATTGAGAAGCGGGTGACTGACTGTGTTGCAATGATATCCCACGGGAAGTCGCCGTAAGATTGAAGCCAGTTGGTTTATTCCCTTCCTGTCGAAGCAAGCTGGTTGTAAGTGAAAAAATGTGAAGGAATGAACGTGAAGAAATGATAGAATCACGTGCTTCATCTTGGAGCGAGTTGGGCGGGTCGTCCCAATTCTTATACTTACTTGATACCTTCTAATTCTTAATCCATGCATTATACTATTGCATATGCTAACCTTTATTTGTCATTGTTCTTGATCTTCCCACGCCATCCCCTTCTTATGCACCATTTTCTGGTTATAAGATGCCTGTAATGGGTTTTTGAGGCGAAGGGTCATGTGGCTGTTCTACTTTTTGATCACATGATATCCTATCACTTCGCACGAAATAGGAAATAATACGTTGAATCTTAAGTTTCTGTTTTAATATAATAGATGTGTTCCAAAACAGTTAACTGATTAAAATTGTACTTATCTTAATTTATATATGCCATTAGTTTGTTAGCTATCTAAATTGGTCAAAGCCAAAATGCTGGTTTTAACTAGTATATTCCTGTTAGCTATCTTTTTAATGGTTAATTTTTCAACTTGAATTTTTGCATAATAAGTACAATTTATTTGGTTAATCAATTTAAAATCTTTTATCTGAACAGAAAGCTACATAGTCCAGTTTCTAAACTAGTACCAGGAACGGCGTGATGAATATCACGTAGTGATGGTTTTACGGCAATCGAAATGTCGTTACTCCACAAAATCTTGGATCTGATTGGTCCACGTGATACTATATATCACTTGGTGCTTAATTTTCACCTTCTATCATCGCAAGGACCGTCTTGATGCTTAATTTTCACGTGTCTATCATCGCATGGGCCATATTAAATGATGCTGAACGGTAATTCGAGCGCCTAATTTCTTGGCGTGTTAAGGCTTTATGCGTATGAATACGTGGTTAAGGTTTATTGCAAAGTCGATTATGATCTTTTTTGCATTTCCGGTCATTTTGTTAGAAGGCCACGCAAAGTTGATAGACTTTTCCATTTTTCGTAAATATTTGGTCGGAATTTTTGCCGTCCAGATTATTTGATAATACCAGGAACGTAGTCATGCAAATTGACGGGGCGTATGGTTACCTGCCATCTAGAATGTCGTTCGCAAAATCTTACATTTGGTTGGGCGTTAAAAAGCTATCATTTCACTTGTCAATGTGCTGTGCTGGTGTAACATACTTCTATTGTTCGTGTATGAGCATACCGGTGTTTTTATGATCAACTTTTCTATTTTTAGTTAGTATTGTTATTTTACCGTTATTTTGGCATAGTCGGGTGATTGGATCTCCAAACGAGTGATCAAAGCCCCAAACGGGTCAAACTGGTAATCAAATCTCCAGACGGCTGATCAATTACTCGTTTGGAGATTTGATCACCCGTTTGGATAGTGATTAAAGCTCCCATACGAGTTAAAAAGTTTGGTTTTGCTTATGGAGAAGAACAAGTAGGGTTGTAGATAGTATTTCTATAATAATCCAATGTATTGGTTCATATTAATAATGAGGACCCTTATACCCGTAATTATAAGTTAGTTATCGTTTTAAACCATTTAACCTAATCACGATCGAACTAAACCGGCCCAATTTCATCATGCTCTCCCAACCGATCTAACACCATATTGGTATTTGTGTTATTCTTAGAACGCAGTAATATATATCATATGGTTGAACGAAATCAGGTAAAATATTCTCTATCGCTATCAGACTGCCTTAAGATTCAAATTGTATTTATTATGATTTATTTCGATTTTATTGAGTTTTTACTTAATATTCTATTCAGTAGCATCAACTCACCAAAAATTACTTCACAGACAACTTAGTTCGCAGAGAATTTTAGATTATTTTACAATCGATTTATTCACAAACAAGTTTGTTTTATTTCAATGACATCAGATTTCACAAACAAATTAATTCTAGTCATTAACGTTAGAATTAAGTTTAAATTTACCGTAAATTCTCGTTTCAATGAAAAAAGTAAAATTAGAGAATTATAAGAGTTACACAATATATGTAATCGCAGAATTAATATAAATAGAAAGAGCAAAAGTTAGTCTTTTGACTGTCACGAATAAAGAGAAGAGAAGCGTATAGTAAAGATATTTTACGCCTGAAAGTTGATTGATAACCAGTTGAGCAAGATAACATTTACATCACGTTCCTGGTTTTAGCGCGATTGCGTCGCGCAGCTAACCTAATTATTAATACTTTAAGAATAAATTAAAATCATTATATGCGATTGTAAATTTGCTTTGAAATATCTGTATTTAACAAATTTATATGTAAGAACCAGTTTTAATTAACTAAAATTTGTATACAGTACTATAATTATAATTTTGTCGTTGGAATATAAAATTACTAACCTAAATAAGCAACTAATGCAAATTTATAATTAAGTAATATTACTAAAAGATAATAAAGCTTTATAAAAGGCTGTGTTATATTCGTGAAAATTAAAATAAATTTAGAAAATGCTTTGAATTTATACAAAAAAACAAAAATTTGTATGAAATACAAAGTCTTCTATGAATTTTGCAATATAATATACAATAGATTAGATGAAGATAATAAAAATTTTTGTAAATATAAGAATATATAAAATATATTAATAAAAAGATTAAAATTCCGAGGTTTATTTGTATATATTTACTATACGTTTTTGTCATCTCTCATATTATCATTTTACTACTTGTCCAAAATGTTAGAATTATTTTTTTTTATTAGTCATTTATTAGTTACTTGAAGGTTTCTAACCAAGTTATCTATTTCTATCTATAATAATTAATAGCAAACATAATGGGTCGTAGTCGTCATAAGTGGTCTATGTATTTTAAAATACTTGATGAACTTGCAAATAAAAGTAATAAAGCTGCTATATGTTTAGCCTGTTTGGAAGCTTTGGGTAGTGAAGCTAGAAAAATAACCAACAAGGAAATTTATGTTATAATCATTTAAAATCTTGTCCGTATTTTGTACAAAAATATTCTTCTGAAGAATTAGAAAAAATTCTTCAAATCAATAATGAATCTACCACTGAATCTAGCGAAGACGATTCTATAAAAAAAATTAAACAAACAGGTAAATGTTATTTTTTATAAACTTTAAAATAATATAGTAATCATAATACATAACTCGTAATAAAAAAATATTTTAACAGCTTCTCAAAACGATAAACTTGTTAAAAGAAAAAAAAACAAACAAACGTTAGTCAATACTTGTACCATCCATTACCTGATAATATTCAACAACAATTTGAGCAACATTTAATTCGTGGAACAGTAGTGAATGGATTACCATTTAAATGGATACAGGATGAAGACATTATGGCTGCTTTTAAGCTTGTTAATCCTGCAATCAAATTACCTTCACGTCGCAAATTAAATGGATCTATTCTAAAAAAAGAAGTAAATATTACAAAGGAGCAATTTGAACTTATAGCTAAAAATGATAATTCTGGTGTTACTTTAGTATATGATGGATGGAAAAATATAGTTAAGCAAAAAATAATGGGAACTGTACTTATTACCTCTAAAGGTAAAGCGATCATATGGAATGCTGAAGATATTAGTTCAGAAAGAAGTTGCTCTTTTAACATAAGTTCATTTACTGAACGATATATTGAGGACTTGGCTATAAAAAATATTAATGTAATTAGTGTCGTTTCAGATTCTGCAGGAGAAAATGTTAAATCACGGTATGTATATATTTTTATTTAATTAAAAATTATTTTTAAAAATAGCTAAATTTTTTTTACATTAGAAAAGAACTACGATTACAATATACAAATATTGTATTTTTGCCTTGTTTTGCTCACCAGGCAAATTTATGTGTGGGCGATATATTTAAGTCTTCAGAAAGATATAAAGAAATTTCTAATGAAGCTATAAAAATTATTAGCTATTTTAATGCATCTACTTACTTTTTAGGGCAACTTCGTGATCAGCAAATGCATCTTTATAATGGAAAAGCTTATGCTTTAACATCACCTTGCAATACAAGATGGAACAGTTTTTACAACAGCTTTCATAGTATTTTAAAATCGAAAGGAGCATTAACGGTATTACTCATTTATTAAATTTAATTTATTATTTTTATTATTATTAATTATAAAATAAAATAATTTGACAAAATATAGAAAATTCAACCAACCAAGATGATAAAAAATTTCCACTTGATGTAGCTGAAATTATTACTGATTCTACTTTTTGGAATGATTTAAAAGAGTTAGATGAAATTCTTCTTCCATTTTGTGCATCTCTTAATAAACTTCAATGTGAATCAGCACGCTTATATGATATTATGCATGCATATGCATGGATAGTTAAAACTGTTCAAAAAAGCCCTGATTCACCATTTCAGTCACATATGTTATTACGTTTGGAGAGACGATGGGCTCAATGGGAACAACCACTTCTTATATTATCTTGGTTACTTCATCCAAGCTATGGTTTAAAAAAGCTTAATGTTCATCTAAACGGTTTATCAGCACCAATGCTTGGAAAATGGGCAGTTTATTATTATACAAATTGGTTTTCTGTAAGACCAGAATGTATTTTATTAGAACTTGAAGATTTTTTAGCAAATAATTCACCATTCGATACTATATCTTTTAATCAATTTCATAATGATATAATTAAGTATTGGTCCTTTATTGAACGTGGAACTCATAAAGAACTTGCAAATCTTGCACTTCGCTTATTTGGAATTTGCATCAAAGGTGCTTCTGTTGAGAGATTATTTTCAACAATGGGATTTTTGCATAATAAGCGAAGAAGTAGACTTGGGGTATGTTATAATAAATTCTATTAAAAATTCTAATTCCTTAATTAGAAATATGTATAATGCCATAACTTTTATAACTATAATAAGTTATAATGTTTTGCTATAACTTATTATAATTACAAATACGTTATAACGATGCTTTTAGTCTCGATACTATAATTCAATATGCAAATTCTTTTGTAAGTTCTTAGTATATTAATTTTTAAAATATTGCATATTAGAATAAAATCTTGCTATATTTAAAATCAACTTAAGTTAATTTTAAATATACGCAAATTTTGAATTCACTTGAATAATTAAAAAAGTTTGATCAAACTTAAAATTGATTCTGAATCAATTGTTATATATTTAATTTTAAAAGCATTTGAATTTAAACCTATTTTTCATCTATACAAATTATTACAAGATTAATATTATTTACATAAATTATTATATTACATACTAATATAATTATTTTTTAGTATAAAAAAGTTCTTGAAATGAGTCAATTACGAGGCAAAATTATACAAGAGCGCAAGTTAAAATCCATTGAAAAAACTGCAAGACAAATTCACAATCCTAATATCTTATTACCAATAGTTTCTGATTCAGAAGAAAATTATTCATCTCAAGAATCAGATTTGGAGCTTGATCAAGTTGATGATAATAGAACTAATAACGATACTCATTGGGAGGAAGTAGTTGCGAATTGGTTGATGCTTTTAAGAAATAAACAGTTTGAAGAAGATTTGGATTGGACAGAAATAGATGAAACAGTTCATCCTGCCACTAGCCAAGAAGCTAAATGGCCTTTATTACAAATTTTTCAAGAAAATATTGAGCAACCCGATTCATATAATTTGTTATTAGGAAATTAAATAAATTTAGAAATTTACAATAAAAAATCAGTTTTTATAGCATTGATATAAACTATGTATAATTATAATTAATAAAATTATAAACAGCAACCTTTAAGCTAATCTTTATTATCTACATGGACTCTTCTTTGATTCTTATATATATAGTAGATTATAAACTGTCTTTAATTTTTAACAGAAAAATTTCCTCGTGAAAATTTTAATATATTAACAACTATCCTAATTAAAACGTTAAATTCTACCCTAAAGAGCTAACCAAAAATAGCTGTTAGAATTATTGTTTAATTAGGTAGCTGCACGCTAAAACCAGGAACGTTATATTTAAAATCAAAATTGTTTGAAATAGAATAAATATTTACATTATTCTGTTTTCTTTTAATGATAAATGTATGTCGTATATGTACTATTTATACGGCATTTATTTTTATAAAGAAAAAGAATAATAAATCCCTTAGTTGATGTTTCGCATCCATGCAGTGCATCTGAGTAGGGATGTTACGGTCCGTCTTGGTTCGGTCTTGGTTCAAAAGACTGGTCCAGGCAGCAGACCATAGACAAGACCAAGGCTCATGAACTGGTTCAATAACCCAGTCCAGTTCGGACCAGACCGGTACCGGGCCACCTTCAACAATAATTTAAGCAATTAATATCACTGAACCGTATGTGTAGATTAGCAATGCTATAGTGCTGGGGAATCCTTGGCGAATTTATTTTGTAAAAAAAAAAAACCTTCAAATGCATACACACTTTACGTTTATAATTAGCACAATATCATTTATTTATTATTTCTAACGCATTTTATTTTTACAGTATTATATAAAATCAACTATTCAAACTTCTATACTTCCTATAATGTTTATAACAATAATGCGAAATGAAGTTTCTTTTACAATCGCGATGGATATTAATATAATCGGTGTTTACAATAAAGCTTACTACAAATCAAGATCGGTTTTATATACCAAGTGGCGAATGTTCTTATAATGAAAAATAAATACAGGTACTTTTCATAATTATTCGTGATTATATTTGTGTTTATTTATATGGACCGACTTTGGACCGGTCTTAATTCTTGGACCAAGAACCATTTGGACCATTTCAAAAACCGGTCCG
Organism: Gigaspora rosea; assembly: GCA_003550325.1. NCBI lineage: Eukaryota > Fungi > Glomeromycota > Glomeromycetes > Diversisporales > Gigasporaceae > Gigaspora > Gigaspora rosea. The sequence goes on from QKWP01000118.1 coordinate 313,827, forward strand.
AACAACGGTTCTTTTGGGACCGTAACGTCCCTATATCTGAGTTCTTCTGTTATGCCAATTTCAAGTTACAGTGAAGATCAGAATTTTTTAGCATATTTAGAATTCATTATAACGAATTTCACGAGTCACAAAGTCATAAATGCGAATCAATAAAGTATTGAAAGAAAAAAATATGTAATACAAGGCAATAAAGATCGATTCGAATATAGAATTAAAAAAAAATAAAGCATGAACAATAAAGAATTATCTTTATAAATATCAATGAAAACGATCAATGCAAATATCAATGTGATTATTAATAATTATTATATAAACTATAAATGACAAGTATAGTCATAAAAAAATAAATGACTTTTTTATGACAAAAATGACTTGTCATATGACAAGGTGTCATTTATTTTTAAATGACAATGTGCCATCACTGGCTTTGACAGTTTACATTAGAATTATTTGATTTTTCTTGGCATAGTAATGCGGTACACATATTGGTTAATTTAGTTTTTATTTTGAGTTATTGTAAAAAATTTGTTAAGAACTTACTCTCTATTCAACTGATTACTGTAAAAATTTATGTTATAAGTTTGCTCGTTATTCCGGAAACAAATAATATGTGATTAAGGTTGAATTAGTTTGTATTAGAATTGTCACGATATCTAATATGAGTTTCTGTAAACCTATTATTTTATGAACTTAAGGCCATACACAAGTCTATTTTTCGTTTTGGAATACCAAAGTCTCCGGTCGGTTGGTTTGATTTTCTTTTATTAATAATTTAAATTAAATTTAACATTAAGGTAGCCGCAAATTTAATTTTTGTTTTGTATTACATGAAAGCTGAAACTTGGATCAAAGATAGAAAAAAAAACAAATGAATAATCGGCATAACTGCACCTAAAAAAAAAAAAAATTAAAAATTGAAAAATTGAAAAAATAGGAAATCAACTTTGTGGTCTAACATCCTAATGGCTACAATATGTGGTAAGTTAATTTGCATTGAAATCATCGCAATTTCTATCGTGTGTTGCCGTTACAGAACTACTTACCAATGACCACACTATGTGGCTAAGTTGATCTCATTTGCATTGGAGTTATTTAGATTTCGGCCGTAAGTTACAGTAAATATCCTGTTACTGAACTTACAAGTACTTGCTATTATGGTGTCCACAGTGTGTAACTGTGTTATTTACATTAGAATTACCGGTACTGTGATTTTTATGTAGCTAAGGTTGAATTAATTTGTATTGGAATTATCATAAGTTCCATCGTAAGTTACGTAAGTTACTATAATAAATTCTTTTGCAGAGCTTACTCATTATTCCGATGATCATAGTGAGCATTAATGAAAGTGTTAATATTCGTTTATTTTTATATAATATCTTGTTAAATTTATTTTACTTAATTTAGTAGATAGATATAAAAAAAATTATTAACAAAGTACAGTAATTGAAGCAATTAAATAAGTTAAGAATACCCGATATTTTGGATTATTTAAATTTTGAAATTAGATTAAGAAAAATTTATAAAATTTATTGTTAAGTTCTGAGTCACAGAGTTATATAAAAATTTTTATCTAAATAAATTTTATAAATTTTTTGAACCAATCATCGATTACTTTCATAGTAAAACATTCGCGTATATCACAATGTTCTATCAGCCTAACTACCAAATTTCCGGATATAAGATGTAATCATATGTAATAATAATAAAAAAGATAATATAATTAGTTAAGCCTTTTTCTCTAATAATTGGCTGTATTTAGTACTGCATGGAGACTGTTTTTGAATGTGAAAGATTTCGGGAGTAACGATAAAATAAAGAAATCGTAAATAGCGCAAAATTCTATTATTACAACTGGCCCCGTTTTCTAAGAAAAAAAAAGCGCATCATGAAATTTTACTTAGAAAAAGGACTTTTTTATATAAACAAACCAAAAATATATATATATAATTATTATCAAAATCGTGTTTACATCGGATGTAGATCCATTTTCTTGACATTGACAAAGGCGAATCGGCGAATCGGTCACACCACAAAAACAATCAAGCAACTGGGTACCCTACGATCGGGTTTAGTCGAAAGAGGCGGTTAGATTTGGCGAGTTTGGCTTAGGGTTATAGGTATGGCTTCTTATACTTGATATATTCGATGGTCTTACAATACTAATGCAATATCACTTCTTCTTGAAACCACGGCTTGGAATTCACTAGAGAACTGCACAACGTCAACCACACTATTCACGGTCATCGGAAGAGTTGGACAAAACAATCACGGTGGTCCTCCGGACAGAATTACTGTATAATCACGTGAACAAGTAATTTACAGACAAGAGATCGCAGATCGCACCACTTATGCCACCTAAGTAATCGATCAAGGTAAGTTTATTTTATGTTATAGGGAATGTATGAAATGTTTAGGAAATGAACTATTTGGAATCACGAAGGATATCTTCCCTCAAGAGAGAAAAGCCTTTATTATATCTATACATGATATGCATGTTATACAAGCGATACATGATTACATGATACATCATATATCATGGATATCACGAAACATGATATACAACTAATACAATATTTACAAGAGATACAACGAATACAAGAGATGCAACATCGTATACATGCTATCGGGAAACTTATTTTGGGTAAAAAAAATCGACATAACCTTCGAATCGATGCTGCGCCCACCACGTGCTTCCGATGTACCTTTCTGCGGCTCACAACTCAAGATTTCCATTACGATTTGGAGATCGAAAGCCTCGGAAGTCTCGGAAATCACATGACTGTCAAATTTTTGGAAAGAGAGCGTATATTTATAAATATTGTATTGATCAGCAATTTTTTAATAGAACAAGTTATATCAATAAGTTGTTTTTTGAATGATTATTGCTAGTTTATATAAAATTAGGTTAAGTCAAAAAAATAGAAAATATACTATTTTAAATAATTTATACATGATTCTTGCCACATGTCCAATATTTATATAAAAAATATTATTATAGAATTAATATAGTATTAACAATATACAATATATATTATATATAATAACTTTCCACTGAATAAATACATAATAATAATATTAATATAATAAAAATAAGCAATTAAAGCATTTATATCACTAATATCACTACATATTATCATTCTCTAAATACTTAATTGCAGACTTTATTGAATATTTATCTGAATTATGATTAGCTATCTCAATTGAATCTATATTCCACGGCCAGGAATCTGTAGAAAGAACTTTACCATTTAGTCTTTTCCATGCTTTAAAATATGGCAACCACTCTGAAGGCCAATTATTAAGTTTAGCAGGTTGTTGCAAAGCGGTAATTATGGGTTCATTTAAATTTTTTTCGATAAGTTCCCTTTCCATTTTTGCCCATAAATCATTACTGGTTAATAACTTTAACCAGATTCTTCCTAACCTAGCGTCCACCATATTTCTGAGCTTTGGAATTTCTAAGTCAACTAATTCAGAAGGGAGTTTATTCCAGATCCATTTCAATATTAATTTATTTAATTTTTTTATTTCTTCATCATTAGGGGGTAAGAGGAACGCAGTGTACCAAATTTTAGAAAAAAGATGAGATTTTGCAATGGTTACAACGCACATCTTATCTTCAGACGATAATTCATTTCGGTCTATGTCTTGCATGGTTTTTTTAATATTTTTGATCATCTTATCCCAAAAATTCTCTTCTAATTGCCCCTTTTTATCAATACTGAACCCCAAATATTTAGTAGTATCAGTGCCTGTAAGCATTTGATAATTTTCACCCCCAGCTAGTTTTGTACGTGATGCTTCATCCGTCAATGCAACAAGTATAGACTTTTTTTTATTGACTTCCGCATTTGATGCTCTCTCATATTTTGATAATAATTGAGATACTAGATACCAATCATTAGTGCATCCTAGCCCAATTGTTAAATCGTCCGCAAAGGCCGATACCTTAAATCTAAAACCATTTATTTCTACCCCCTTCAAATTTTTTACTAATAACCTTAGGAATGGCTCAAAAGCTAAAACGTATAATAATGGAGAAATTGGGTCTCCTTGCCTTACGCCCCTTCCTATTCTGAAGGGTTGCGAAAGGACTCCTCGATCAGAGATATGAGCGGTTTGATCATAAAAAAGATTTCTTATTAGGTTTATAAAAACTCGATTAAATCTCATTTTTTTCAGTGTTAGTATAAGGAATTTATGGTTTACTCTATCAAAGGCTTTTTTTTGATCAATGAAGAGTAACCAGGCCTGTTTCGTTTGGTCCTTTGACCTTCTCATTGTTGAGATGACATTTAAAGCTGCGTCGGTAGCGTATCTACCGGAGACAAAACCGTATTGATGCTTCCCTATTAATTGTTGACATATACCATTTAACCTACTCGTCATTATTTTTGTAAATATTTTAGCGTCGCAATTTATAAGTGCTATCGGTCTCCAATTACCGATATCACTTAGGTCACCTTTTTTTTTGAGTAAAATTATTACGCTTTTAAGCCATGAAGGTGGAAATTCACCTTTTTCCAAAATATGATTAAAAATTTTTCTCAAGATAGGAGTAAGTTTTTCTTGAAATTTTTTATAAAACTCAAAAGGCAATCCATCAATGCCTGGACATTTTTCATTTTCAAGGTTGGCTATTGTTTCTGAAATTTCTTCACAAGTAATTTCCTTTGTTAATGAATTGTTCTGTTCTTTATTTACATGTGGCAAATCATCGGTTATTTCTGTTGCAATTTTTAAATCTTTTATAGTATCTTCTTTAAAAAGATCTTGATAATAATTTCTTATGTATATTAAAATTTCTGTGGGGTCTGTAGAGTCGGGTGCCGATGGATCTCGAACTACTGAAGTCGCATTTTCATTTTTTTCTGCCCATCCTCCTTTAATTAGATTTTCCTGGACTGTTGGATCTAAAGAATCAAAATCACCATATGAAGAATCTATGTCATCAAAGGATATTAGTTCTTTCTTTGGTTCTTTAAAAATTGAATTTAGTTTATATGAACGAAATAAAGATTGAAAATGATTTTTAAGGCGATCCCACTCGTAAACTGTATCCACACTAATTATTTCTTTGGTAACATCTTCCACAACGTCAGGGTCTTCAAGCAATTGTTTTCTTAGCTTCCAGATGAAGCATTCTAGAGTGCACACTACCAATGGATTGCTGAATTCGTCGTAAAAAACTTCAATCTTTTTGCAGAAATGTGTATAATCATTATCTATATAAATACAATCTGGAAAACGATTGTCTTGAGCTCCCTGAATAAACTGTTTTCCCAATATATCCACAACGTTTGTAAAACCTGACATTTCTTCATCATATATTGTGGGTAAGCTTATTTCTTCGAACTCGCCTACTATTATATTGATTTTATTCTCTATTTTAAATGGCATCCACTGACTTTTCAAATTCAACCCATCTCTGCAAGACGAAATGTATATATTTGTTATACTAAGATTCATTTTATGATATTTGACGATGGTGGTGATTCCGTTTTCCAATTCTTCCGTATCATCAAATTGGATATTTTCGTTTCCGGCTAGAATCGCCGTATTCGAGGTCCATATCGAATCATATTTCCAAAGATGTTCCTTAGCGAAATCTATATTTGGCTTATTTAAATTTATATTCTGCAAATTAATTATATCTAATTTGCGCCTATTGAGCCGGTTTAAAGTTTCCATACAATCTTCTTCGTCGAATCCTTCAACGTTCAGTGTTGCGATCTTAATCTTATCTATTTTATCTTTTTTGGTACTCATTATCAACTTTGAATTTAATTTTTTAACTTTTTTTTAGCTATTTGACTTTCAGTTTTTTTGCTTGAAAATTTTGGTCACCTTTAGGAGTTTTACAACCAACTTATACAGTACCGTCGCCGGATATACTTCAAATTAGGGTTTGACATTATGACTCAATATAGTAATGCTTGCGGAACACCAGGCTGCATATCGTCAAGCATATTACTAAGCCTACAATAATGAATCATAAATAATTATAATGTTCTTTTTCCGATTAAAAAACTTTATTTCTATATATGAGATTTCATTTAATTGGTCATGTTAATATTTTACAATAAAGTTATTGTATTTTAATTTTATTTATTATATTGATCTTATATTAAAGGTTTATTATTGTGAAAGATGGCTTATAATCATATCTACAATTAATAGAAATTATTCGAATAAAAAATCATGTAATTTTTATTACGAAATAGAATATAGAATCATGAAAAAGATACTGAAATCTGTCATGAATCATTTAATAACTCTAGAAACCAGCACCCAGCTTTCGAAAGATTCATTTTGATAGAAAGTCAAATATTTTATTACCATTGGATTGCATTTATGTTAGAATTTTAAGAGCATGCACCGAAGGGTTAGGCAAATTGTCTTCATGAGTTTATTAACAATTATCGAATAGTAATTGTGAATCCGAAAAACCGCTATCGAATCTAAAAACTTGTACAAGCTGCACGAAATTTGCAGAAATTAATAACAGTACATATTAAAGCATCATTTTACTAAGTTAGGAATCTTAAAGGATTCATAAATTTCATTCGCATATATCTAGAATCTTCATAAAGAGGTTTTTCCGTTAATGTTTACCATTTATGATAACAATAACATATCATATGGTAACTATTGTATTACATAAGTGTCTGATAATTTGTACCAATATAGACAAGGCTCCTTATTCAAAATTACATTTTTGATTTTATTTCTAAAATCGTAACTTGTGATTCATTAACAACGCACAAATTACTCTATTTGTAAAATTGGCAAAATTTATGTACAAATTCTCAATTTTTTTTATAACCATAGGGATCCTAGAATCAACGGAAAATAGTAGATTTCGGAGTTTCAATCAGTCCTGTGATGCTTCTAATACAATAATAGTGTTTATTATATTGTATTTTGTACAAATTGCAATTTAAAATTGGCTATAAAAGATTAGTTGTAGTCTATGCATAGCGGGTTTTCGTTATAATTGGCTGATTTTTGTAGATCATCCCGTGATATTGCAAAAATATCATTGGTTAATCAAATTATTCGCAAGGCAATATTTTATACGAAACTAATTACCGTAACGACTAAATATTCAATACTGTATAGAATTAATTTGTATTAATAAATACATTACTATGAAATTTAACAACCCAGAGTCTAAGATCATAATCCCGATACAAATAGAATCATATAATCCAAGATCTTATTTAAAAAAATAAAAATAATAATAAACACAAAAAAAAATGAAACATTTATTATAAGAGACAATACAAAATTATACCAAATTTTAATTGTATATAATAACAGTTAATTAATACAAAACGAATTTAACCTTAATCCTAAATTAAACGTAATACCACGCTTAAATATTCTTAGACGTAACTACGCTTTAAATTCTTAGACGTAACACTACGCTTTAATATTCTTAGATATAATACTATGTTTTAATCTCTTACAAGTTCGCAAGCTTATATTTTCATTGCTTCATGTCACTAAGCTATTTTACTGGCCGTACGTGTCTGTCTTTAGAATAATAAATAAGTTATAAATAAAATAGATTAGCGATGTAAACCTTTTAAATTTACTGTCATTTCACCAAGTTTTATATACTGTAAGTTATATTGGTTAAATAGAAACGTCTAGACATACCTCTCATCTAACTTCCGAATTACCTCGTGGTTTACTGAATTACTTTGACGGTATATAAAGTAAAGCTTGAGCTTTCAAATTTTTTTTGTCTTACCTTCACCCGATTCGTATTCGTGGCACCCGTTCCATTTTTGTGACAGCAAATCGTTACTTTAATAAGACTTTAATATGATAAGATGATCTTCAAAATCAACCAATCATAATAAAGCCCGCTATGCTGTCTATGCCTACTAGATACTTTATTAAATTTAAAATAAACGCAAATTCAAACATAATTTAAGAGAAGAAACCATTATTAGTTTTTTAAAAAAATTTGTACGTATCAAATCTTTTAATGATTTCATATAATATTTATCTATATATAATAAAATAGTAAATTTTTAAAATACAGTACTAAAACTTTTCACACTATTTAAGCCAATAATTACAAGTTGACAAATTAATGGGAGATTCTTTTTTCACCCGGATTAAAGTCCGACATATAATTTTTATAATACAATATGATAAATCCATATAATAGTGTTAAATTTCATATACCTTATCACCAACTAATCAAACAACAGAATTTTTAGTTGTTATAGTAGTTTATGTTATATAATATATTGGAGATTATATACCGGGTGACTTTAATCTGGGTGAAAATAGAATTTCTCAAATGAATATTTAAAACCTTAATATAAAATATCAGTTGCGCATTTAGCAATTATAAAAATTGTATTTATATAAATTAAAATTTATACACACTGTATATTTTATATTATTAAAGCCAAAAATAGTGTAGCTGTTAAAATGTTTTTCGTTGTATTATGTGTGGAGTAGTCTACAAAAATAAATTATTTTTATTTTATGTTATGAATTTGGTAATTATGTTTACGTGTAGAAATGTTGGGTCTTCAAGCAAAACTGTGAATCAAAAAAAAATGTAAGACGAGATTTCAGTTGTTATATGATCCTGGTATTAATAGACTTAATACTTCCATCGTCATTAAATTTTGGCAAAGGTGCTTAAAAGCAGTGTTGGCACATGGTCAGGTCATATTACTAAGTTCAATTAGTGAAGTCATATGATCATGGTCAAATAATCTTACTAATTGAACTTAGTTACATGACCTGTTATGACCAGTGTTTAAAATAGAAATTTTAATTTACCGGTACATGCACCTGGTATATAAAAAAATACCGGTTCAAAAAAAAAAAACCTGTATTAGTAAAAAAATGATCATCAGATTATTGGGGGCACATAGATTCACGCACCGGTTACTTCAAAAAATTCCGGATCATGCAAAGTTTGTTGTACCGGCCCAATTTTAAAATACCGGTATATGCAATATAAAAAACGGTAGATCCGGATTTTTATCATGCTATTTTATACACTGGTTATGACCTGGTCATGTGTCAACACTTCTTAGGCGAGACCAACTGGATTCTGTGTTTACATTACCCCCAGAGTCCCCATCGTAAAAAAAAATTTAGATAAATATACATAAGACTACAGGAAATTTCGGAACATTTTATACAGTCACGGAACAATTCGGAATTTTTTTTTAAATTTTACGATGTGAACCACCCACCCCCCACCACGGAGGGAGAGGGGCAGTTGGTCTCGCCTTAAAAGAAGAAATAGAGAAATTTCTTAATACAAGATTAATTCAGTAAAAATGAAGAATCTTTTTATGCGAAAAATACTTTTTTGTAAACCTCAAACCAAAAACAGTAATCCATTAATTTACTGCATGCTCTTAAATTCGATCATGGCACAACCTGTATTATCCAGAATAAATTAAGGTTTCCTGAATATAGTAGTCAATCGACATGAGTTACTAATTGTCAGGTTCCTGATTCCAACAGATTGAGCGCCATGTTTTTGACGAAGGAAAAACGTTTCTGGGCCTATGCTTTGGCAATAGGTATACTCCATTGAAAAAATTGCAAAACCAATGAAGCCAATGGAACCAATGGAACCAATGGAGCAAATGGAATTAGATATTAGTTATTAACAAATACTATATTATAAGCTAGTTGGCCTCCATTGGCTCCATTCGCAAATTATTCTCAATGGAGCAATGGAGTTAGTGATGGGCAACGCGCGGGATCCGCGCGTGATCCCGCGCGGAATTTAAAAACTCCCGCGCGGGATTTTTAATATAAGATTTTCTGGCCTGCGTTAGCATGTCATCTGGCCTGCATTAACAAATAATCCGGCCTGCTTTAACATAAGTGGGCCAATTCCTAATTAGTATTTACATAAAAATATTAAATCTTTTATTTATTTCGTTCCACATATATACGTGCGTACATAGATAGTGCGCAAACTGTACGTTGAAATAAATTATTTAAATTTTCATGATTAATAAAGTGGCAATCTAGACTTTTAATTTCTTGCACGAATAATTCACCAAGAATATTGTGTACCATATGGGAGAAATCTCCAATTTCAGTGATTATTTAATATGAATGATAAGGTTAAATAAAATTCGAGCCAATCAGTTATGTAATTCAGAAATTATATAAGCTGATTATGAATTTCTTATGAGTCGCTTATGAATTTTGTATGTATATAACCTGGTTATAAATTTTTGTACGTATGTACAGTACCTGATCACTTATAAATTTTAGCACATTTATACCTGATTATGCACCTGATTACTTATAAATTTTTATACGCTTATGATTGATCGCTTTGTTACATTATAATTTTTAAATATATATTTATATAATAATATTTTAAAAATTGGTAAAATTAGGGCAAATCTGAATTGATGAATTTAATAATTATAAGATCCAAATGTATTAAAAGTAGGTAAATCTATATAAGCATTTTTATTTGTAATAAATGTAGTTAGATTTATAAGAAATGATTATTATTTTAACGAGAAATTACATTCCTAGTGATGATATATATATATTTATTAATCGTGAAAATTTCAGAAACTCTACTCGATCCCGCGAATCCCGCGAATCCCGCGCGGGATTTTTGAAAAAATCGGGATTTGCCCATCACTAAATGGAGTGATGCCTATGGAGTTGTTCTCCATTCACCCAATGGATAAATGTGCTTAGAGTAAATAGCACGCACATAAAGTAGAAGTAGTATAAATGCATGAACGTTGTGAAGTGTAATTGTGGCTTAAAATAAAACATTCTTTATATCATGGGTCGGATGTATATTTAGCTGCGGTGGTTCAGATAGAATCTTACCAAAATTAGTATAGTAAACGAATTACCTGTTTCACCGGTTTGAAAGTTTATTTGATTTATCTGATTTATTTGATTTATCGGATTAATCGAATTTGTTTAATTAGTTTGATTTATCTAAGTAATCGAATTTATCTAATATATCGAACCTGGTAACTTGTTAGAACGAGTAAGAGTAGTAGAATTAGCGCAGTCATGTAAAAAGAATAAATACGATGTCTTTTGTCTTCACAATAAAGCAGCTTTAGCTCTAGTTCAAGATAAAGAAGAGCTCAGATAGAGTTCACTTGGTTGAGTTATCTCTAGTAAATTTCCCGATAAACACGTGTAATAGTAAACTATTATTATTAATAAACTGATAACACCCGATAGGTGAAATTCGTATAAAAGTCTGATCCCGTGATCCTGAATTATCACCTCGAGAACTCTATTTGACCCTAGTTACTCGAACCAAGTCTATCCACGCCTCAATCGAAGTCTTACCATTATTAGGGTTTAGATAGCGTGGTTTAGTTAGTTTGAGTAGCATATTGTTGTGGTACTGTATTTAGACGTAGGGCATTTTTTCACCCTCACAACATATAAAAACGTTTCAAGCAATCTGTTTCCTTTCACTTTTAACAGCTAGCTTTTCGGTATTAATAAATGATCCCTATGCTTACTTTCATTAATCCTGATTATCATTCTACGTATACAGAATGTCCGTTAAAATATATTTACTCATTAATAACTTTAATACTTTCATCAAGTAAACCAGGTATATATTGTTGTGTCATGGGGCAAAAAGTGTGATTTCCAAAATGTGACAGAACTGTGCCTTATTTCGATGAACATGATTACAGGATAATTGTATTATTTAAGATTGTTGAGGCTTGAATCAAAGAAAATTCGAAAGGAAATGAATTAATTTACCGTATACAAGATCTCCAAATAGTAGATCCACCGTGTATCATACCCGGGTCTACAAGATAGGTTAAAGTTTTGGTAAAATGTAAGAGACCCGGGTATAATTATAGGAGACAAATATTAAAGGACCCGGGTATGAAATCTTGAACATGAGTTGCTTTAATATCCGAATCTTCGCAATTTACCCTTAAAACAGATGGAATCAAGCTTAAATTTTTATATAATATTGAATTCTTTCTCGTTATGCCATATTAAATATAGACATTATTGAACTTTAAATACTTGAGCGTAAATAAATATGTATGTACAAAATGATACTAGACCCTCATGTAAAAAACCCAATTATCAGACTAATATCTGTGCAATAGATTCATGGGTCTATTAATGTGTTTTAAAATCGGTGGAATGTAACAGACCCGGATCTTGTATACAGTAAATTACGGTACTTGATGAATTTTTAGCAAAAAATCCAGACGGAAATAAAAATAATACCGATATCATTAATCATACAATCGAAGGGAATTTTATAGAACTTCTTTGGAAAGAATATTAAAAAATTTTCACCTTTTTTTATCTTCAAAGAAATCTATAACGAATTGTAATTTGCTCACGTTATAGCCTTCGGTCAGGGCCCTAGAAAATTTCGAAAAGATTAGAAAACAATAAAATCGCAATTTTTATTGGGTATAGCATTTATAAAACAATTTTATCCTTTTTTCATGCTTGCGAGCTACACGATTAAAATTAGGGCTGTTAATCGGTCCGTCCGGTCCGTCCCGGTTAAAAGACCGCCCGGTCTTTTAAAAAACCGGACCGGACCCGGTCCAGGACCGAAATAGGACCGAATAGAGCTAGACCGGACGGACCGATGATCAATATAATACTTTTTTGCTATAACGGTGAAATTAAGTTTGTCAGTATAAAGAATTACAATAAGCTTTTCAATTAATAATATTTGCTTATATGATATTAATACGTTTGATAATTTTAGTTATACATAAAATATGGATTAGAAAATAATATAGTATATTAATATAGCAAAATAACTCATTTAATTAACTTAGTAAATATGAATATTATAGATAAAATCAGTTAAAAAGATATTTTGTCACTCTTAACCACTTAAGATTCGATAATTTGATTAAATAATATAATCATAATTGGGAATGCCAAATGCTCAATCTTGTACTGATTCAAGACAAGAATTGTCTTAATATATGAAAAATTAAAGTAAATCAACAAAACGATTAGATGTTACATACTTGTATAGAAAAAAATATTTATTAATAAAATATTGTTAGCATTCACATGTCTGTCAAATACTTAAAAATTTATAAACTTAATATACTGTATTTAATAAAAAAAAATTAAAAAATAAAGTAGACTACTAGTATCGGGTTATTTCCAAGTTAAAATCAAAAAATTGAATCGGTAAAATGTTATAGCATAAAAGTTTTATACGTATTTTCTAAGCACCATAAAATTATATACGTATATAAAAAAAACCCCTGCTAGCAGGAAAAAAAATTTTGTAAAATTAAAGTTTAGAATGGTAAGTCTTCAGTAAACCAAGACTTTATTTAAACACAAAACAGTCCGAAATAGTTAAAGATACAAAACTTCAAAGATTTCAATTGGCGTTATTATATTATTATTTATGGCTACCAAAATTCCTGTTTGTGGCATTTATCTATACTGGTAAAATTAAAATTTTCATAATGTTGAATGAGTATTACTCTAATCGCATGTTTGTGATAGTTTGAATATAGTTCAAATCGTAGTTTGAATGCTATTAGAATTATGCCATTCAGTATGATGAAATTTTTTAAATTTACTAGTATTACTATCTTAACATCACAATACAACAATAATTTTTTTCATTAAGTTTCAACAATAATTAATTATCCGTACCGGTAATACGCTTAATAGAAAGTATGCGATATTTTGGCGTTGGAATCTTTAAATCCAGATGATCCACATTATACATAAATCCTCATCAATGTGTACCGATATTGAAAAACTGATAATCTATAATTTGACAATAACGGTACATTCATTACTTACATGCGGATTGAGCAGATTACACTTATTTCAGATTTGAACAATATACTATATTTGCATATAGGCGTTGTTTGGATCACGAGTTCGAGGCAAGCTAATAGTTAATTTTAGTCGAATGCAAATTATAATTTTTATCATTAAAAATTCTCGGCTAAATTAATCATTAGCTTGTTTCAAACTTGTGTTCCAAAAATAATGCTCATAAGCGTTATTTCGCACAAATACAGTGCAAATTGTAAATCAACTGATCACGGCATTGCTGTCATTAATAAATTTCTCCATTTTATTAACATTAACAACAGCCAGTTCATATTATACATTAAACGTGGTTTAATCTTGTTTAACAAGCTAAGGGGTTTGTAATTGAATTTTAACCAAAACCAACATTTATAGTTGTTTCAAAATGCGTATTATCAAGATAATATTTAGTTTATTTGATATTTACTATTAGGACCGACGGTCCTTTCGGTCCGTCCTAAAAAGGACTGGACCGGCCCGGTCCCTGGACGGACCGAAGGACCGTCGGTCCGGACCGGACCGATTAACAGCCCTAATTAAAATCCGCCAATTTAATTGGTTAACTATTTGTCCACCAATCATGTTTGCGTATTTGTGTGTGTAACTTCACGTGCGCAAACAAGTATATATTCTGTATAAAATTTAATCGTATAAATTAAGAAATTCTGAAAGTTTTAAAATAATAAGATATTCAAAAGTTAAAACATTAATAATAAAGTTCTTAACTTTGTTTTTGTATCTTACGTATTAATTTATTAGAAGTAAGTCTCTTGAGTGCGTAGCTATAGATGTGATAGCCATTATATAAATACAATGGTAATTATTTTAATTAATAGTATAAATTAAATACGTAGCGACTCTGAGAATTACTTTTTAGAATTTTACCTATCAATCAATACGTAATGGTTGTGTTTTAATCAACAAAAACTATACTAAATAGATATCGCAATAAAAAACAATATTTGGTCGTTGCCAAAACAATATTCCCAAAATGATATCGAAATTTTCTAGGGCCCTACCTTCGGTTAATTGAAGGTCTCGTGACACACATGACATGTCGAACAGCTGTTAAAAAAAAACAAAAATAAATATACCGCCCGTGTACGATCTGTAGTCAAGGTTCCCGTGGCTCCGTAACCAAGTTGAGCCCTCTGCATGACCGAATCGGCCAAGAATCAACTAGGAATCGCTGCAAAATCGCTATCGATATTGCCCGGAACCTCTATGAAGAAAAGGGAGAAGAATAATAAAGAAAAGGCCTGTCTTTTGTTCATATGAGAAGCCTCAATAAGACTATACCATAAGGGGTAACATTACAGAAATAATGTGTATTGTCGGAGCTTAAAAATCAAATTGAAAGTACGACTAATTCGATAAAGAGTGTGGTCATGTCATTAAAATCTCATGACAATAAACGAATCAAACACTGTTGATATAGGAGTTAGCGGCAGAGATGGTAAATGGCTTTAAATGACCCAAATGACTCAAATGACAAATGACCAGTCATTGGTCATTTCATGGCTCAAATGACTTAAGAAGGTCATTTAACTCTGGTTAATTGATTATCTAATAACTTTAGCCAATCATAATTGATTATTGTTCTCTGTAAAATGAAACGTTGTTAGATGCTATCCAATAAATATTATTATACATAATAAATGGTTGATGACCAATTTTTATTTGATAGATGAGTGGAATTTGTATTTTGGCTAAATAATTAAGTCATTTATCATACCTTCTGTAAAGCGACAATCAAGTGATTAAGAAAAAAACACCAGACAAAAGATAATATATTTACTTCTTAAAAAAAACAAGTTCGTAAATAATAATTTACCAATTACAAAATTACATAAATCATTTCAAATTTACAAATGGCTTGTTAATTAAGTGAATGGTAGGATGATAACTATACATAAAATGACCTAATGACCAGATGAGCCGGGTCATTTGGAAATGAATGTAGTCATTTGGTCATGAGTCATTTCCAAATGACCCAAAATTTGAATGACCTCAAATGACCGGTCATTTTGAGGTCATTTGAAAAATTGGCAAACGACCAGGACATTTACCATCCCTGGTTAGCGGTGGGTTATCTAAAGATAGAAAGCGATTAAAATCGCAATGAAATCGATTGTAAAGTGTTATAAAAAAGTCCGTTTTTGGCTTCATGTAAATAGATAGAAAAGAAGAAATAATAAGAGAGTAGAATCGTCCTTAGTAAAGATAAATGATTTTGGTTTTGTTAGTAATAAAATGTCACTGTGTTTTCGCGTGTACCCGATACTCCTCCTCTCACATTTGGTTATATCGTGTGGTTGCTGTTTGGCGGTGATTTAGCAGTTCATGTCGCCGTCCAGTTGTCCTCAGCAACATATATATCATTAAAAATATCTCGTGATTCTTAATTATTTTAATAAATAAATCTTTTAAGAATAAACCGAGAATAACCTACTATACAAAAGGTTGGATCCACGATTGTATTTACAGAAACAATAATAATCCGCTGATAAAAATGAAATAGATTTTATTTCATTCGATTTATTTAACTGCGACGAATCGAATGGTACAAAACTTGCACCGATTCTGATTAGGCCGTTTGAAGTTAATTTTTTGGTTAACATCACCCCCCCAATGGTCCCCCCGGCCCCCGGGTAAAATGAACATATGAAAAAAATAAAAATAAAGAAATATTATCATTATTTAGAAATCAAATTCAATATATAAATTCGATTTATTACTTCGTGCATGAGATTACTAGTAGCTGCCGTATGTACGAACATACGTACTTAACTCTATATATGGGGGGTCGTCTAAAGCGGAGCAGAATCACGTGATACCTGACCAATCAAGTTAAGAATTTGATGATCTTAAGCAATTTTGTTTATTATGTTACTACCTAAAACCTATCTAAGGCCGTCTGAAGTTAAGCTTTCGGTTAACATCTCCCCTCCCCTTCCTCTTTGATGTCCGGTAAAAATTAAAAAAATAAATACTGCATAACCACGAAATAACGCGATGGGTTTGGTTTCGAATTTCGGCCTAAATTAAGATTAATTCAGGCTGAAACTCGAAATAACTCTCGCGGTTAAAATAAAATAATTTAAAAATAAAAAACGAATTAAAAAAAATAAATCTTAAAAAAAAAATAAATAAATAAATAAATAATAAAAAATAAAGCTAAAATTTTAATTCCTATTTGCTGTCCTCTTTATTTCAGTTTGCAATAAAACGATTCAACAAAAAAAACTGCTGAATAAAGAGCTTTTTGTTCGATTGTGAAGAGCTAGAAAACTAGTATTAACGAGAAGAAATATTTGAATAAACATTTAGCTTTTACGGAATCATTCGGGACAAAATTTGCTCGACCAATAGGAATTTGGAAAACTCAAAATTCCAATCTGTGATCGCAAAATGATGCAGATCCGATCACTAGATCACGAGAATTTTGCCTGTAAAAATTGTACGAAGTTCTTTCTTTTTATCGGATAAATACTTTTTATAATAAATTAATTATATACCGATATTTATTTATTTTTCTCCTTTCTTTTATAAGAGGAACGTAATGTTAAGGCCGTTTGAAGTTAATTTTTCAGTTAACATCACCCCCAGCTGAAGTCTCCCCCCTCCCCCGAACAATGAACAGCCAATCAAAACGCTGAATGACTCTCACCAGTCACCTGATTTGCATCAACCAATGACATTGCTTCATTTCTATATGTTCGTTTCATATGTTCGTTTCATTTTACCCCCCTCCCCCCTCCCATGAGTCCTGGAAAAGTGATGTTAACCAAAGAATCAACTTCGAACGGCCTTATTGGATTAAGAAAAAATATGATGAGTATAGTGAAAAGTTGAATTATCTGTGTCTCGAGACTCAGTGATCAAATTAAAGATTTTGGCACTATCAACTCTTTTCAGAGAGAAGAAATTAAAATACAGTCAACTCACTCTAAGTGCAACTTTAGTTTCGGGCCAAAGTATACTATAAATGCAATTTCTTAATTGTTCTCTAAATACATGTTGCTAAAGGTTCGGTCCCAATGAATCGCATTTAGAGAGAGATGACTGTAATGACATGAGTGGAGAATCGCATATCAAAAAATTTGAGCGAATCAAAGCTATACGTGAAGCAGTAATGGGTCCAAATTTCAGAAAGCGTTCTAATTAGATTAATGAATTTGCTGCCAGAACATAATCAAGTCATTATCGATGGTAATGGCAAATATATTGATTTTAACTAAGGTAAAGGTACCTATTTCCGTGGATTAAATTTATTAGTAATTTATATATAAAATAAAAAAAGCAATTTTTTAAAAATATAAAATTGAAATTTCTGAGATTACTTACTAAAAAAAACAGTTTTTGGAGAATTAACAAAAGTTGTAGCAACTATCAATGCAGTTCTAATGATAGTAAAAATGCTAAATTCGGTCTAGTATATCAAAAGTTATGAGCGATTTACATTTTGCGATCATATAAAATTTTTGTATAGATCTACAAAAAAATTTACATAATAGTGAAATGTTCGCTCATAACTTTTGATCTACTGACCGAAATTAATGTTTTTACCATCATTAGAACCACATTGACGGTGGCTACAGGTTTTATTGATTCTTAAGAGCTGTTTACTTAAATAATTTTAGGAATTTTAATGTTATATTTTAAAGATCGTAATAAATATTATTTAAAATTATACCTATTTAATTATTAAAATTTTTAGAAAATAAATAGATAAATAATAAATAAAAGGTAGTAAAAAAAGAAAACAAAGCATAAAAAATAATTAAATAAAAAAATTTTTAAAATTTTTAAATAATTTATATTGTATCCACAGAAATAGGGACGGGGTATCAAATTTTATAAATTTTATAGAATTTTTCTTTGCTAATACAAAAACAATTTTTATATATTAGTATAATTTAATTTGTATATTTTTAAATAATAAATTACTTGTAAATTTATATTTAAAGTTTTATAAAAAATATTAATTTTTGAAAAATTTTTATATGTAGCAAAAAAAAGTCCCTGGAAATAGGTACCTTTACTTTATAGATGCTGGTGAAAAGGGTAGTAAATAATTTCACCATTATTGGTAAAATTGGTAGTGAATTAGTGAAATTGATGAAATTAATTTCACCAGCATCTATAATTTTAACCTTTTATTTCTCACAGATGTATTGGTTAAATTTTTAGATAAACAAATATATTAAATTTGGTGAGGTGGTCACCATGCAAGTAAATTGCAATTCCAATTTTATTTATTTATTTATTTTTATTTTTTTTTGCAAATTTCTCATGAACTTAATGATATTAAAGAGATAGGTACAGGTGGATTTGCAACTGTATACTATGCTGCCTGATTTAATAAAAGCTCAGATTGTTGCGCTTAAATGCTTCATAAATTCAATACTTCTCATAAAGAGATATTTTTTTTTAATATTTTTACTAATTTCATTAATCATGATTTATCATTGATATTAATAATGTATATTTCTGTTTATAATAAGTTAAAAGTATATTATGATATTGTTTATAAACATTCAATTTTTTTAAAATAGTTCGTATATCAAAAGACAAGCTTCTAAAGTTATATTCCTGTAAAAAATATGCTACAGAAGTTCCTTTGCAAAAATTTGCATGCCATAGAACAAACAGCTGCAAATCTTCAGATAATTCATTCTTATGATCTCATTCATCGAGATTTGCATAGTGAAAATATATTGCAAAAATAGCTTGAAAAGTGTATATATCAGAAGTTGAAAGTTTTCAATAACAACTATAATATTGTATTAAAATCAAAGTCTAATAGAATTTGACTATATATTGCATATAAAGTTCTGAACAAACAGTAATATACAAAGCATCTGATATTTACCATTTGGTATAATTATGTGGGAAATTATATACTTTAATCATACCTATTGAGAAAATATAATCAAACTTACAATTTAAATTACAAGTATGCGATGGTTTATAACAATATACCATCAGATTTCATGAAGAAATGTCAGAATATAGAACCAAAGAGCAATCTACAGCAATATGAATTTGATATTTTGGTAGAAAGGCAGAATAGCAAAAGAATTTTATCAGAATTATCTGAATCACATAAAGGTAATAATAAATATATATATATATATTTTTAAATACATTATATTACCACATTATTCTAAATTTTTATTACTGTTTAATTATTCTTTTATAAATAAAAATTATACCTGCATGAATTGAAAGTGCCAGTATTATTGATAAATAAGAGCTAAAAATACATCAATCATAGCAATTAACCGATATAATTACATACCATGATAGTTAAGCCTCAAATGTCAATTACTTGACTGACTATATACATACCTGGTGGCAGTGATAGTTTTATTCACATTTAATTCGTGATCTGCCTGTGAACTAGTGAAAAATCATGTGATTTTCATTATTAAATTTTGCCTTTTTCAAAATCAGGTATTTTCCCCAAAAATAAATTGATTTCGTACTAAATAAACCTCCCTTGTGCGCATACCAAACTTTGTAGAAGAGAAAAATACGAGCATAATAGTAGTTAGAACATTAAAATTGGCCAAGTGGATCGTAAGATATAGGTGTATTTGCCTTACAACTATATGATATAAACAAAGAAGTAACAAATAGTTGTAAAGACAAAAATGCTCATATCATATGATCTGCTTGGCTAATTTAATGTTTCAACTACTATTATGCTCATAATTATCTTCTCTACAACTTTTATTATGCGCATGTAAGAGGTTTACTTAGTACAAAATTGATTTATCCTTGGGGAAACACCAGATTTTTTTTGTTCAACTCTAGTTCTATTGCTAGGGGCGTGGGTGGCGCTCTTTATTCAAATTTTTAAAGGTCTTACATTATATTACATATAGGGAGTTTTTTCCTAACTAAGCTATATCCTTCTCCAATATCCGTTTATCTCATCAGATTCCAGCTGGTCCACCATGTCGGTGCCCCGTACCTCTCGGATCTTAGGTAGCTTTAAGGAAGTCAATTTCCGCCAGATCGCTTTATAGGTAGACCATTTTTCCTCTACCCTAGGAGCTACTTCCATATTTGGCAGTATAGTGTCGTCAGGTGTCCCTAGCACGCAATTTCCTATTTTATAGTGAATGATCCTTATGTTTACTACGTTTCTTGTCAGATTTTCTCTTTTCTGGGTGCCGAATGACCAAGGTGGCTATATCACACAGCTCTTGCAGTTATAGTACCGTATCCGTAAGTAGAAGGGCAGCGCGGTTACTCATCAAGATCCTTGCTATTCGTGGTCCTAGCGCAATTTTTGTCATCCACTTGACTCGAACTGGCGACCTTGCGAATATGACCCTGAAGTACTAACCACTGCGCTATCCGACCCAGGGTCTAAAACACCAGATTTCAAAAAAGACAAATATTACATTGTATACATATCCCTGCAGTTTACTATATTTTTCATGCGGATCACGAATTAATTAAGTTTGCACTAGTGTTAGCAGGCAAAACTTAGAGGTTTCGCCACAGACAAATGGCAAAATCTAATTCTTTTAATTTTTTTAAATTTTTCAATAAAGATAAGCTATACAGTATTACATATTTGATAAAAATTTATTAATTTACTCATTTTTATTTCTAAAATTAAAAAAATTAAATAATAATATACTGGAATAATATACTAATATAATGTATATTTGGGTTTTAAACAACTTTATTTAGAGCTTAAAGTTATAATTCATTAGTAAAATTTTGCATAATGCTAAATTTTCTATATTTTTATTAATAAAAATATTAAAAATTCTGCATTATGCAAAATTTTATTAATAAAATATACCTTTGGCCACTAATTAACTTTTTAAGCACTCGAAAATACATTATTTTAATATATAATTATATTTTTAAAATAAACTTTTTTAGAGCCAAAAATTATAATTTATTAGTAATATATTATATATATTATATATGTGTAATATAAAACTTTGGGTTTACTTACCCTTCTATGATATTATATAATATCTGTTACAGTCTTTAAAAGCATTTTAATTAAAGAATTATTAGTATTTCAAATGCAGTTGGCTTTTCTTGTGGGGTTCCTATCAAAGATACTTTAGAGATTACTTATTTAAATTTAAAGCTCTACTGGAAATAGTTAAATAAGTTAAGATTACAACTATTAACTAGATATAATAATTATTTTATTATTATAATAGTATAGTTTATACTAGTACAATCACATGAATGTGTAACATGAAATATGAAAGAGAACCAAAAAAACAGAAACCCGTTTGGCAAGTCCCGAGTAAGGAGGTAGAAAAGATCTAATGTTCTACCAAAATAAGGTTGTACTGGGGTCAGAACGAACCTTATAAGGGCAATGTAGGTAACGATATGGCCTTGGCGCAAGTTACTGAAGACCACGATAGTTATATGATGTGGGACATATTCTTGTAAGTGGCTGGCAATTTCTACGAGGGTAAAGTAGCCCTAAGGTCGGTAGTTATTGTGAATAACCCTAGAAAAGCCATAATATATACTGGCTTATAGGTAAGATAGTAATAGGAGAAGCATGGGTCAGAGAGTTTAAATAGGCAGGTCCCATAGTTGGTCTGCAGGTATGACAGCTAGTGTAGAACCTTCGGGCGAACTACTTAAATTAGGCACCAAAAGTCACGTGTGGCTAGTTGTACACTCATTCATGTAACAAATATTGCAAATATTCAATAAACCCGTCGGCCAAAGTAGACGGCCATTAAAAAAAAATAAAAAAAAAAAAAAAAAAAAAAAAAAAAAAAAAAAATAAAATATGAAAGAGATGATTTGATTCAACTTTTTGGTCATGGCCTATGCTGATTTTTGCAAAATCCTTTTTTAGTAGAAATAATGATTTTCCTTTATTTATTTTTGAAAAGAGTAAAGATTTTTGTATATGACTCCATATATAGGTCATACTTTATGATGCAAATCTGATACAACTGATTATTAATTATATATGATACAAAAACTAATGTTATGATTAATAGTTCAAGATAGTGGGAACATATATTCACTTTGTAATTTTAATTTACTATATAAATTTTTTTGATCTTTATTACAATTATAATACAGTAAAATGGTGCACGTAAGTTCATAAAACTCCAAACTTTCTTTTGCTCTAATTGCAACAATTAGCTAAGCTTAACTAACTTATTTAAGCAAAAAATGTATAAAAAAAAGCAACCTTAAGTATAAACAA
Source organism: Gigaspora rosea (assembly GCA_003550325.1). NCBI lineage: Eukaryota > Fungi > Glomeromycota > Glomeromycetes > Diversisporales > Gigasporaceae > Gigaspora > Gigaspora rosea. Next base: position 336,898 of record QKWP01000118.1, read on the forward strand.
CTATTATATAGTCTTTTATTGCTTAATGTTTCAGTGATTTCTGTACTAGGCTGTGCTGAGCTGAGCATAATATAGAAAAATTACACTGTGAAGATCATATATCATTAACATTATCATTGTTGATATTATATTATTTATAAAAAAATTCAGTTGCACTTAACTGTTTATGATTTATCCAAAAACTATAGTCAGACTATGAGAAAATTTAAAATAAAATTAGTTATGATAATACTATTTAAATCTGTAATATATCATTTGCATGTTAATGCCATAATATATTCATCATAATTCATAATTAATCTATTACTATGAATTAATAATTAGTTGTTATCTATTTATATTTATTTTTTAATAAAATCGACTTTTGATCATTATGTGCATTTTTTATCTGAAATTTAACAAATAGACTTCTGTTCGATGTGACACACTGTCTTTTTGAAATTAACTGAGATATGGATAATGTAAATAACATGCGTTAGTGAGTCGCATACTGTGTATCACCAGAATGGTAAGGTTTATAACAGTAACTCATGATAAAACTATAATAATTTCAATATGAACTAACTTATTCCTAATTACATATTGTGATTTATAAAATAACAAGCAAGTTTTATATGAGAATTTTTACAGTTATTCTTGATAAAAGACACAATAATTTTGGTATAAACTAAACATTAAAATATATTTTCTGTTAGATAAGTTTGTAACAGAATTTTTTATAGAAATTCATGATAGAATTTATGATAACTTTCATACAAACTAATTACCTATTTCATATTTTAGAACAACAAGTAAGTTCTGTAACAATTTTCTAGTTAACATTATACAAAATTGAATTACTAAAAGGCTGTTCTTTTTTCTTGAGTAATATATTATTTTTATTGGTAGGTGCTAATGGTAGAGGTCTGACTCGATGAATACTATTCACTAAATATTCACTGAATATTCGAATATTCGAATATATAATTTTTCACCAAATGAATATTCGAATATTTAAAATTTTACTGAATATATTCATTGAATATTCATTGAATATATATATATATATATATATATATATATATAATTTTATAATTTTATTTTATTTTTTAATAATTTATTTGCAATTTTATTAGCTAATTTAAGAGAGATATTATATAATTTTTTAAAATTGAAATATATTTAATATTCAATGAATATTCAGTGAATATTCATTGAATATTTTCAAAATTTTTGAACAATATTCGAATAAAAAAATATTGAACAAATGAATATTTGAATACTTATTTTTTGACCAAGTCAGACCTCTAGCTGATGGGTTCTATAACCATTCAGACAATGTAAGGGTCTTTTATTTGGGATTAGGCACTGTTGCTGCAATGACAGTGCAAGGAAGGCATGTATATTTAATTCAGTCTACTTTACCGATTGAGCTTCAAGAGAATGCAAATTACCAAGATAAAGATGAGTATGAAGTTTAATTCTGTTCATTTCAACATTTGTGATTCAAAAGAATGTATAATTAACCGTAAACAGTATGAAGTTTAATTTGTTCCCTTTAATAATAGTGATTTGAGAAAATACATATATAGGATGTGATAAAGTAGGAACCACCTCTCCCTCCTGAAAAATTATGTGATTTACTGCATTTCCCTTACATTTGCAAAATCTATTACTGTATTGTCTTTCAGAATTGCACTAACTAAATATGTTATAAAATTTATTATATGTCAAGAAAACCTGATTTGAAAATTAGAGCAATACATAATAGATTTAATAATTATTAGTATTTATAATAGAACAGAATAAAATCTGAGTTGTGAGTATAGATTGTTGTAAAATTATTTTTACAAATTAATACAGTCAACTTTGCATAAATGCAACTCGTAGGGACAAGCCTACAATGTGCATTTAGGGAGGTTTGTATTTAGAGTGAGCCAATTAAATTGCAGCTTTAAAAATTTGATCATCAAGTTTGTGTAACTTCTACCAAAACTGTATAATCTATCTTAAATACTAAAATTTGATTGGCTATGTGCATTTAGAAAGGTTAGTGTAATAAAAATGTTTTTCAAGAGAACATGCATTTACAGAATATAGATCGTGCATTTAGCACTAATAACATCTTATAGAATAGAAAAAAATGTGCATTTAGGGAGGTATTGTATTTATGGAGGTTGCATTTATGGAGGTCCGACTGTATAGTTCAGCATTGCTATAGTTTGTGCTATAATTGCTATAAGCCATAAAGCTATAATAACATAGAGCCATAATGCTACAATGCCATAATTCTTTAAAGCCATAATACTATAATATTATAATGCAAAAATACTATCAATATAATATTGTTTGTTAAAATACTATATAGTTTCCTTTAAATAATATACTATAAAATATTATTTCTAATTTGGTTCTGTTAACTTTATTAATTTAGTACATATAACAACTATAAAAAAAGAGATTTGTAGATCTAGGTTTTATTTTGACTTAAGTACTATTATGTTTTGGCCAATTAGACTAGTCTATAAGTCATTGTTTGAAAATGTTCTTGGTGAGCTAATTGATCAGAAATAGCATTATTGTTAATAGCTTTATAGCTTAAATAAGATAATATATTTTTATATACATACTTATGGTTTAAAATTTATTATAACTGTTGTATTCTGCTGCAGAATATACTTTAAATAACTTTTATGCTTGCCAATTAATTAATGTAAATAAAATGCTTGTATGGCAAATAACAATATATTTAGTTTGAAGTGACTAGGTGTTATGCATGTAGTTACTTAATTATTACATTATAATATTATACTGTAGCTACAGTATCATATTATTACAATATTGTATTATTGCAACATTATGGAATTACAAAATTGCAGCATTATGGCCTTATAGCATTATATATTATAGTATGCTATACTGAATTAATTCTATTACTAGTAAAACACTTAATTGCATACCAACTTTAAGAGAAGTGCCGTTTATTACTTAATTTATTTTTATTAGGAGGTCATACCCCTCACCCCTGTGATCTAATTAGTAGCCAATAATAATTTTTATATATAATATATAGATGTGATACCCCCTTCTTCTCTTGAAATTACGTAATAAATGGCACTTCCCTAATATAAGATGAGCCAGAATATTTTACTTATTTCACTTGCTAATACAAACTATATAGGTGGATTGAATACATTTTCATTGATGTGATATTTTCGAATTGCACATCAATTTTTTATTATCTTGAATTTAAACCAATCAAATTCTTATTTAATTTCCTATTTTGGGAATGTCTAAAGTGGAGCAATTTATATTACTTAATAAGGGGGAATCCATAAATAATGTTATGCACCCCACATAGTAGCTCTTGACCCCCCAACTATATAAAAAATTCTGTATGTTTATATATAAAATTTTACAAAAACTTGGGCAACTTGTGATACAGTGATCCGATTTAGATGATTTAGGTACCATTCAATTCATCTTAGTGAGATGAATCCAATAATACCAATATCATGTCATTTGGATTACTGGAGTAAAAGATATTCACAAAATACTATTAGTTATATAGTAATTTTATAAGAAAAGATATAACCAATAGTATTTGGCCAATAACTTTTGATCCAATGATCCAAATAAATTAAATTGGTAATATTCGACTTCTCTCACCAAGATGAATCGAATGGTACCCAAAATCATTAAATTTGGACTGCTGGTTCAGTTTTTAGACAATTTTTTCTAAAAAAATTATGTTATATTTTTTTGACCCCCCAACTTATCGGGAAAAACGTTATCGTTTGTCCAACCCCCCTCTTGTATAACGTTATTAACGGATGCCCCCTAATTTGCTTGATTAACTTTAAGGTTAGAGTTAGGATCACTTTAGGTTAGGGTTGAAGTTGGATTAGAAGTATTTATGTGAGCAAAATTACCTTTCTGGCATTTTATTAATGCACTAAGGCAGGTTTATACTGCTGTCTTTTTCAATTTTTCATGTATTTTTTTGCTTTGCTTCATCGGACTGATCCTGGATCAACAAATCTTCTATGATTCAAATAGCGGTTGATTACTTGCTTTAGACGACCTCCTATTTAGGATCTGCTAAAGCCTTGTACCCACGTGACTTTTAATATATAGATAAGCCAATCAAAATTCTGAAATTTTGTTTACACAGATTATTCCGAAGAAGTAAAAAATCAAAAAAATGCAAAAATATAAAAAACGAAAGCCTAAACCCATTTTAGTGCATTAATAAAAAATGTCGGAAAAGCAATTTTACCTATATATATACCCTTATCCTAATGATAAACCAATTCTAATCCTGATTATAATTAAAATTTCAAAAGTCACATGGATACAAGGTTTTAGCAATCCCCTAAAAAAGGAAATAATTATAAATCCGGGCTGAATTAAGCTGGTTGTGGGCCAAGATTATTGTTTTTTACAGTGTACATGATTTTGTCACACTTCAAATGATAATCATAGGCATCAAATACGCCTATATGTCAAAAAAGGAAACCAAATTTTAAATAAAGTGAGATAAAAAATTTAGGGTTAGAGCCTTAACGTTAGAGGCTATATGGTTAGATTGACGCTTTACTATATGTAAAATTACATTCCTGCCATTTTTAATTAGCGTGCCAAGATCGATTAAGCATCAGTTTTTGAAATTTTCGTTTTTTCTTCTTTTACACGTGTTTGGATTCTTTGTCGTGCTGATCCGGAATAGTTAAATTTGCACTCTCCGATTGGCTATTTCCTCTTTATGAGTTTGTATTACCCGCGATTCTGCAAATTGACAAAAAAGAATGATATACGGGGAGATAAGTCGACGACAATGAAATGTCTTATAAAAGAATGATCTACGGGTTGAATAAAAGAAAGATCTACGGGTTGATTGAAATTGTAGTATAGAATATTCTATATAAAAATTTTGATATAAAAATTTGATATTAAATACTGCATATAAATTTAAGAATAATTCAATTAAAGGATATGAAGTTCGCAGAATACATTATGAGTCATTTTAGCCAAGTAAATCGAACCGTAACGATGATATGGTCTCCGAAAATTAGATCATCGTAACAATAAAACGAGTGAGAAATAGCATCAACCGGTGGCTTCCTTTCTGCTCGAAGCAGGCCGGCTATTAAAAAGAAAATGTCAGAATCAGATGATTGTTCCAATGTTTTGGGTGTCTTGATTTTGTCATTGTCTTATGTTATGTTAATTTGTATTTTCTGACGATTGTTGTATCGCATGCGCTGTAGTTGAGCTCGACATTTAGTTGTTGTGTATGGGTTATGTTGGTTTTTTTTCACTAAGATAACTACTTGTTAGTAGCATTAATAGCAGTGGTCTTTTCGATTTTTAACGGCTGCCCTACCTCGTTTAATGCGTTGGGGTGTCGAACGTAAATCTGGATTTGCACATATTCCTGCGTTGCGAATACAAAGTAAAATTTCCAATTATATTATATAATTGGAATTTTATATTGCAGAAATATGCTCTATGATTTAAACTCGACACTCCTCCAACGCATTAAACAAGGTAGGGTAGCCGTTAAAAATCGAAAAAGACCACTGCTGGCATTGATATTACAAGTGTCATTGCTGTTGATGTAAAATATATTGATTATTACAGGTGTTGCAATTGTAAACATCGATGCAGGCATTAACCAAATGCAGCTATGTACTTAATTATTTTGAACTTGATCCTGATCTAGCTTATTACATCAATGATTCAATTGTTAATTTGTCAGACGCCATTACGAAATATTTTTATGCATCAATGAGTTACTTTGTAATGCTTAATTAGAACTCGAAATGCTACTCAAAATACTTTCCTCGCTCCTTATTGATCGACACAATTGTCGGTATAGCGGACAATATGTTATGCAAGCTTACATTTCCCCTAAAAGTTATTTACCCGGCATCTCGTAGGTAACAGTTATTAACAATATATAACCTGCAACTATTCAAATGTTAATCCTAACGCCATGTGATGTCGGTTAAATATTTGCGGTAACGTTACATAAATAATCTATGATCTAATACATGCGTAAAAATTTGCGTATTCGGCGTAGTTTATCAAAATGTAACGATGCAATTTTTATTAGCTGGCATGTGACTAAATGCAAGTTTTGATTGGTCATGGGGGATACTTATGAAATTTGTTGCCGAGTTTAGCAGTAACTGTAAACATTAGGACATTAAAAAAAAAAAAGGTAGGTTTATTTTGGGAAGAAATTTATTATATTTATTAAAGTTCTAAAACTATATGCAATTGTTGGAAGCGATACTCTATATATACTTCTCTAATCGAAGACATTATGAGGTAAGCAAAATGTAGATGTAATATTTACAAGAAAATGAAGTACAGTAATAAATATGAATACAAATAATAGGCGTAGATGGAGGTTAAATATTATAATGGGAATAAGAAAGATAATACGTAAGGGTTTGTTAACGGTAAATACTCTATAAAAAACTTTCGGCTGTTTCCTTGTTAGGTGTTTGTGTTACCGGCACAAATAGGTAAAGTCCGTATTCACCTAGCTCATTATATCCCCTAAAAAGCATGTCGGTCTTTTTTTAATATTCACAATCGGCCTATTTTTGCACACTATGGACTACTACACTATAAATAAAACACCTCTGCAGCCATTTTAATGAAATAATTGATTATACTTAATCTCTTGACCATTAAAACATAATGTTTAGAAGAGCTTTATTTAAAAGAAATTTTAATTCAAGACAACTTTCAAATTGGAATTTCACCAAAACTGAAGTTCTATTAAGGTCCACTATTGAGAGAAAGGAGTTTTCTCAAAAATCTCAAATACGCTTTTTAACTATTCATAATGTGAATTCAAATAAGTTTACCTCTTCTTCATCTAAAGAATCTACTATTCCTAATAATAAAGTCATATCATTTAATGAAGGTAGACAAATTCTATTTTATATTTTCTCTGTGAATCTAATTAATAATCTTGGGCTTTTTTAGGTAGTAACATTGCTTTAAAAGATAAGACTATGAGCGAATTAATCCGTTCTTATACTGTTTATAAGTTAATTTCTATACCTTGGGTAGTAAACCATGCACCAAGCTTGATCAGTATACCAAAAAAATTACACCTTTCATGGCTTTTTAATTGGATCATAAAAAGGACTATCTTCCCTCAATTTTGCGGGTAAGTTAAACATCAATTCATATCCGCAGATTTTTGGAATTTAGGCCAGACCAATTTAATTCGGTGGTTTACGTTACATCCTTCTCACAAAAGTGGGGGGATGAGAGGAAGTTTATTAGAAATTTTCCGCACATATAGTGAGGGAAGGCAGAAGGGGGGTAACGTAAACCACCGAATTAAATTGGTCTGGCCTTACTATTAAAAATTTTAACGGTGAATAATTCTGATCCACTGATACATTTTTGATGAAACAATTATCAAAATATTTGGCTTGATGAGACGATTCTAACGATCCTCCATTTACCAATGCAGCTGCTAATGTGTTAATAGCGTTTGCGGCATCAGCTAGCCATGCCAAGAGATAGATTGATTATGGGTGGTGGTAGGAGGAGCCCAAAAATCGTTAAAATCAAATTATTGAATACCGAGATCGTTAACGATTTATTTCTCTTCGGGTGCTTAAGGATTGGTTTTTTTTCAATCTTAAACACACAAAGTACCACAAATCGTTAACGATCTTTGGTTCCATGGTTGGATTTTAACAATTTTGGACTCGTTAAAATAGTCTACCGAGATAAAAATTTTAAAAAGTTGTTTCATCAAAAATGGATCAGTAGATCAAAAGTTATTCACTATTAAAGAAATCCGCGGATATGCTTTTATTAAAAATTATGATACTTAATATAATTTGTGTATTCCAGGGGTGAAACTGATGAAGAATGTGTCGACACTATGTACAAATTAAAAAAACATCAAATTGGAACCATTCTTGGCCTTTCGATTGAAGCTGATTTAGATAAAAACGGATCTTTATCAGATGATGAAAAAAATATGAAATTCAATCAAATTACTGATGAATATTTAAAAAGCATTAAAACTGCATCAAAACAATCTAACAATTTTATCGCTGTTAAATTTACTGGTCTTTCGGACCCTGTAATTTTTAAAAATTTATCTTTAACTTTGAATTCTCTAAACGAAATCTTTGATCAATTCGATAATGATCGAGATGGAAAATTGGGAAAATCAGATTTAAAAAAACTTTTTATTAAAAGTTTTGGGGAAAGCGAAACACATCTGATTGACAAAGTTTTCGATAAAACAGACTCTAATTATGATAGATTAATTGATCGAATAGATTACTATAATATTTTACTGAATGATCAAAATATTTTTCAGCTTATTATGAATAAAAGTACAAAGTTGAATAAAACAATGGATAATAATTTTAATAAATTATTGGTTAGACTTGATGAAATAAGCAAAACAGCGCGTCAATATAAGGTGAAATTATTAATAGATGCAGAGCAATCTCATTTCCAACCAGCAATCGATTACATTGCAATGAGATTGTCTCTGCAATACAATAATTTCCTCAGCCTTCAAGACGGTCCAATCATATTTAATACAATTCAAATGTATCGTAAAGATTCTACTTCAAGATTACAAAGAGATTATGAATTGTTACAAAGGAATAAAACAATATTTGCAGCAAAGCTTGTTCGTGGTGCTTATATGGTTGGTGAAAGATTGAGAGCCAAGGAATTAGGTTATCCCGATCCTATACACGATAATAAAGAAAATACCAATAAATCTTATAATGGAGCTGTTGAGTTTTTATTAAGCAAATTGTATGAAAATAAAAGAAATTTTGAAGCTAAAAATGTTAACGATGGTAGTAGTCATGATTTAAATGTTAGAAATAACCCTTTGGAAGTTATGATTGCTTCGCATAATCAAGAAACTATAATCAATGCTTGTGAAAAGTTAGATCAATTCGGAATTGATTTAAATTCTGGTGCCGTATATTTTGCTCAATTGTATGGTATGTATATATCAAGTATATATATATATATATGTTTTAATGTTTATATTTACAGATTTTAAATTTACTTTACATAATATAGGAATGTGTGATCAAATTACCTATACACTTGCACATTCTGATTATCCTGTTTATAAATGTATAGCATATGGAAAAGTAAGTAAAATCGAACAAAAAGGATACACTTTCTTCAATAATCCAAAATTTTGAATATTTAAAGTTAAACCTAACTTTGTGTTATCAAGGTAAACGAAGTCATTCCATTTTTGGTGAGAAGAGCTCAGGAAAATTCTTCAGTACTTGATGGTCGTGCAACAGTCGAGCAAAGTATGTTATGGAATGAAATAGTTAATAGACTTAAATTTTGTAAGTAATTTTTTCTTATAATATTTATATATTTAATGTACCAACTTCATTTTCTAAATGTATTTATCATTATAGGGTAATCGCTTTGTTATAAATCATAATTGTACAATATAAAGAATTGGTTGTAAGACTATGGTTCAAATTGAAGTTTAAGACATTGCTTTTATATACTAATTAATAACCACTTGTCATGTAGACAATTATTCAATAAAATTTATCAATAAGAGCGTACCAGATGCTACCTTTGGCATTAATCTGGTCCTAAAAACTTAATCTGTATATATGAATTTATTAGTGGATAATAACAGTCCATAGACATATTGTTAGAATTATGACTCTAGAACACTGTTACAGATAAACTTCATCTGATTTATAATAAATGTTATATTTTTTTGTTTTAATTATTAGTAAATTTTGTTTAAATTATATATTTTGAATAATTATTTTTTATATTTAAATTTTTAAGATTTAACATGTATTACTTACAATGAAAAGTTTTATTCTACCAAGTAAGCTTCTAACAAAAGTTGCAAAGCAAGTTATGCCGGTTTTAATGGAGTAAAACTATTGAATTCTGATTAGTAGAACACGAAGTATTGGAAATTTTCTTTTGTAACTTTTGATTTTTACTTAATGTCAAAGTTTCGGCATTCCATCGTTATATGAAATTAATAGTAATTCTCCGCCGATTTTACTATGAATTTTATATCATTCGGCTGCGATTTACCCTTAATCAAATGTTTGAGTACTATTTGCATCACTGTCAATTTATTTTAAATATGATAATATTGAATATTAATTGAATTTTAAATAACTTCATTGTTAAAATATTTGCTTTTAATATTACAATTTTAAAAAATTCAAACTTATTTAAATATAATTACAAAATTACTCGATATTTTGATAATTTTACTTTTACCAATAATTATACTTTTACCAATAATTATGCAAAAGAAAAGTAACGAAGAAGTTACTAAGTTCGTGAAAAGTATTATGTCGTAATTGACAGACCATAGTATATAGCATATCTATTAAAAAAGCAAAATAAGAAAGGGTATGTAAACAAACTTTGTACTGAAAATTAATAAATAAAAATAATAAAAATGTAATAATAATGGTTAATTTAACCTGAATAATTAACTGAAAGAAATCTTCAATCAACAAATTAAAACAGCTAGCGCGAAATATCCAAGTTTCACTTGAGTTAGATAATGGTGCTTTAAACCATGAAGAGTCCGCAAATTTTGAATTCATTAGCGTCAATATATCAATATCTATCCAAGATAAAATGACGAATAAAGTTGCTATGTTGTAATGTGATATAAACCACTCATAAAATTCAGTATTTTGCCGTGAAAATTCACGTTTAAATACAAGAAATGATACGATCGAGTTAAATACTAATGGTGCTATTATACAAAACAAACTTTTTAAAATAAGCGAAAATAGTTATTATTAATTTATGAGAAATCATAAAAAGTAAATAAGGTAGAAATCTATAGGGATACCTAGGGTAGTACAAGAGGTTAATATTCCTTGAATGTATAAATAAAAACATCAAATCGACAATATAATCGCAAATTATAAGTAATATTTTGAATAGCATCAAATTGTTTCCCTAAAATGATCGCATGTAAATAATTACCATATGCTGAAAAAATATTTTCCATTTGCAACTCAAAGAATAGCATTCAAATATTAGACTTACTTTTTCTCGATACGAAAGTAATGTAAGAATGGCTAAAGAAAAAGGCACAATTCCAATGAAGATTACATAATATCCATAGCGTACCCAAACATTCCCTAAAAATTTTTTAGTAATTTAAAAAAATTTATCAATTACACACTATTAACTGTATATATCCTACTGTGATTAAGCATTCTTTTTAAATTTTTGAGGCTGCATTTTTCATCAGTAATTAGATTCGAATAATTTTGTGCCATTTGAATCTTCTCAGAAAGTCAATTCTAAATGATCCAAAATCATCACGGAATTCCGAGAAACTTGGACAATGCTTAACACAATGAAATACAGTACTTAAGCCTTTATTAATTAAAATCTTACTTTTAAGCTGAAAACCATATTGATTATCCAAATTACTACTCTTTGGCAACTTAGATATCATGTAACATCTCTGTTCGTTATCAAATCGTTCAGCGTTTTGATAACTTTCATTACGGTAAGATCCTTTGTACTATTATTTCCCGGTAATATTTGGAATTTTAATAAAATCTGTAAATTATTAGCATCACTATCCCATTGATACTGACTAATTGCTACTATATTTGAGGGATCTATTGGAACTGAATGCGCAAGTTCATTTTTTAATTGGTTGAGATAATCTGATTTGCCACTTTTCGAAAGACTATTAAAAGATACTGATTCATTCATATTTAAACGGATCAATGCATATTCTGAATCTAAATTAATTGTTATTAGGTTTTGTGTAAAGGATAGGGAATGAACTTATTAGTTCAATAATTAAATTTTATCACGCGAATATATTATAAACTTACCCCCAAGGACTACATCTGATTTTGGTCCTACAATTTCCAATTTACTTTATCAATTCTCTTCACTTAATACATTAATAAACAATATAAATCATTATTTTTCTCACCTGTTGAAACACTCAAGCTAGTACCCAACAAAGGTTCATCATGTATCCAATCCTTAACAAAATTATTATCCATAACAACATAGTATTGGCTTTGTGATGAAACAAATGTACTATTCAGAACTGATATCGAAATCTCTTTCAAGTCTGGTGAAATATTAAATTTGTTACTATTACTCAGTGCATTATAATATAATCTCGGTATAAGACCTGTGTTGCTGTCCTGGTATATCGAAATATTTTCTGCTGATAATGCAACTTGATTGTAAAATGTTATTAATAGTTCTCTTGTCAAAAATGTTATATTAGGAAAATGATCTATAAAAGTTTTCTGAAATTAGAATTCATATTTTTACTTTAAAAATAGTTTAAAAAAAAAGTTAGATACGATACCAGGAGCAAATTTTGGGGCAATAGTTGTCGTTAATGTCCAATTACTTGTATTTGATATTGTAGAATTTGCATCAGAAAAAATCCAAACAGTATTGTTTAGGAACACTCCATTCTGTATCACCATATTCCCAGGTAATGATGGCGAGCCCCAAGAATTAGAGAAATTTCCTTGGATATCATAAATATAACCAATTAAAGAATTATCAGTTTTCAAACGAACAACTAAAAGGTATCCACCACTCCACAATTGGTAAATCTTATCCACATCAAAAGTAGTATCATTAATGTTCAATTTTGAAGGTGTCTTTGCGGCCCCACTTGAGGAGAACGCTACTTTTAAATAACGTGTTGAAATATTTGAAGTGTTTGTCTTAATACTAAAAACACAAACTAATTCAGGTTTATAATATGTATTAAATTTATCACATGTTTCAATTTTCATCGAAACTGCTTGTGACGTGTCTTGGTATATTAATGATGGCTGTGTCGTCGCATATGATTTACGAATAAATACTGCATTAGCGACCCACTGTGTGTCGGAGGGTCCTGCTATGACGAAGCAATATCCACCATCGATCAGTGCAAAAATTTCGTATTGATGAGATGGAATTATAGAAAATTTGCCTCCATTTGTGAAGCTTACATGACGTTGGTCTCTGCAATATATAAATTTTTATTATATATACTGTATTTCAAATATATTGAATCAGTCATTAAACTTACAAAATGGAATATATTTGCCATCTTATGTATTCTTTTTGAGAAACACGGTTGACCCACATAAATGCATAACTCTGGGAAGAATCGATCACTAATGTACCTAATGATGATGTATCGCTTGAAGTAAAGTTGATAAATCCAAGACTCATTTTTTCTCTTTATTAGATTGTACAATTGGTAATTGTTACAAGACGCGAATTCAACATTGCGTATAGGGAAATTAGAATTAATACGAATATAATTAATGCGTACAGAAAAAGGGAGTCGATTTCTTACATAATATTCCCTTCCCAATCAATAAACATTCCAACTTCCTCATGCGTTTCCAGACTATTCTCTGTATTATTTTGTAAAAATGCGATCATAGCATAATTATAGGACAAGGGAAAAATGCGAATCAGATCACGTGGAGGGTTAGTTGAAATTGGACAAAAATTGAAAGTAGGAATCGCGGTTATATTAGCGTTATTTGTACTAATGTTACTAATATTGATATTTGGGAATATTAGTCTTAGATACAAATAAGGCTCATAACAATTATTTGCACCACTACGTATTAGTCGTAAGATTATCGGTCCATTTGGATAACTTGCCGCATTAAATACATGAAGACCGCTGCTTTGTTCTATTACCCATGAAGTATTACTATTTATTGCGTTTGTAGGTTTTATAGATATTCCATCGAAAGGCAGTGCACATAATATTGTGACTAGAACGATAATTTTCATTAAAGTTAATCTAGACATTAACCAAATCATCAACACAAAAAAAGAATTTTTTTCGTCTTGAATTAGTTTCGGAGATTTTTTAAATTTTTCCTAAATTTTAACCTATTGAGTGTTTGTACGACAAACAATTCAAACAAATGCAGTAACATATATAAAACACTTCGCTTATTCAAAGTTTAGAAATTGATGAATTGACATAAATTTATATTCAGTCAATTAAATCACATTTTTAAGGTTAGAAAAAGTTAAATCTCTATAATCAGCCTGCTTAAATTAAGTCAAGCACAAAGTTCTTATGGACCATCACCAGCTTTACAGTACTTTTCAAATTACTGTGATCAGCAAATTCCGTGTATCACACGGAATCAAAAAAATCTATAAAAAATGCCAATACATGATTGGCTAAAAATTATTTCTAACCAATCACAAATTTGCAATTTTTCTAGATATATGAAAATCACTTTGATCACAGCAATTTGAAAGCATTGTAAATCGGTGAATAACTTATGTTACTAATTCAGTAATTTCGATTCAACAACGTGAATTGAAAAATGATATGAAACATTTTACATTTATAATTAACAATTTAGATTAATAGAGTTCACGCGGTTCACGTGGCCTTAATTAACTTTGGTGATATTATTTTAAATTGGGATATTATAAGTAAGGTTAAACGGTACAAGTTCTTTTAAATTTTAAATCTTTTCAAAGATAGTATAAAATATGACTATAATCCAGTAATAAACCACAATTCTAACTCAGAACAAAAAATAATCCTACGCCTATATACTTAAGATGAAGTGTTTCTGGGTAAATTGAAATTTAGATATTATTTTTAGAGACCGTCAATATAACCAGTATTATATGTGCTAACTATATACAATTAATCTTAAAAATTAAATTCATACCAAAAAAGTAATCCAAATCCATCTACAGTAAGTGAGGATTACTATTTGTAATAGAATGAAAGGAAATACTTACCGTAATAAGTTTTTAATCTCAACGTAATGACTTGAGTATTGATAAAAAATTTACACATAAAGGATGGATTTATTAAATCACATCAGTGGTTTTTAAAATTACAATTGCTATATCTCAATTTATTAATACTATTGTTCTCAGTAAAAACATTCAGCTCCCCAAAAACTTTATACTAACATAAATTTTACTGCAATCATTAATCCCAACCTTTACCTTAACCTATAACAACATTCTAACCCTGAATTTTATTAGCAAAGCTATTAAAAATATGCACATCAGTGCTATAATTTAGTAATATTGAATATATGAGCGTAAAATAGTATGAGATAGATTAAAATAATTAAACGACAGCCACTCTAGTGATTCTTATAAATTGAATAGTCGATTTTACTGGTTTATTTTTCTTTTAATTTGGAATACTTCATATTCTGTTAATGAAAAATAAACATCTGTCTTTCTAATTGCTTTTTCATATGAACTACGAGAACAACGTTGTTTATTTTTATTAAAGTCACAATCCAAATAGATATCGCCATATTGACCACCGCCAAAAATTGGACCACGGTTAGAATCATAAAAAATTGCATATTCTGCATCTTTTACACGGCTTAAAGTAGAGGAATTGATATTACCATTTTCAATGAAAAAATAAAGTTATCATTGCAACTTACATAACCATCAATTGATTTATCCCATTGAATTGGATTATAACCACCGAGAATTTCATCAGTACCTTTAACCTTCATAACGATAATAGTTTTTGCTCGCTTATCGCATATTTTCCAGAATGTATCAACAGTAAAACCATCTCTAGTGCCACGAAGAAGTAATTCAAACTCATATGGGTTATCTATTATAGAATACATTTCATTTTCCTTATCAATCCATGTTGCAATTTCGGCCGCATGTGCCTCACTAATAACAGTTGAAAATGGTTCCGTTGTACGTGTTGGTAATGTCGATGCTAAAATTATTCGAGGTGGAAGAATTGTTGATGATATTTGACGATTTGGATTTATGGCTCTTTTTATTATATCATTCCAAATGTTTTCATCTAAAATTTGATGATATGGTTGTACATTATCAATAAAATCGTCACCAAAAATTTGAAAATAACGAATATGAGGTAAACAATTTTGTAATGTAATTTTTAAAGTAAGAAAGTCTTCATTAGTCCAATTTTCTGGTCCATTTGATGATAGACCTGGATTTGTGCAATTCCCCATTTAATTATATATTTCCAAATTTCTATTTCTTTCATTTGTAAATCATCTCGTTTAATAAGTGATACTAATGCATTTTCTTGAATCGACGTAAAATCTTCAGACTTAAAAATTTTATCGGGGTATTTTACCAAAAAATCATTACACCATTCTTGCAAATTTTGAAACTGATTATTTTGAAAGCTTTTTTGATAAATCTGAGTAAAATGTAATCGAAGCCAATTAGCTTTGGTTTCAATTAAATAATTTTTCAATATGTTTAGTTAAATCTTCTAGAAGAAACTCTGAAACAATAAGCAAAAGTTCAAAAATGAAAGACGTTTCTTGATTTTCTAATAAAATTACTCCTCCATAAATATACCTTTATTAAATTTGTATTACGGTAAAATTAGTTCCTTATATATGCTATGTTAATGATTAAAAACCAAAAATAACTTACTTAATAATAAATTCAAATTGCTGAATAGAAACATGTTCTAAATTAATAGTTTTAATGTTATTTGTATCTTTACTAGTGTTTTCTAATTTATTTCGAAAATAGTGTTTTCTAATTTATTTCGAAAATACAAAGATCTATATCTCAAAACATTTGAATGTGCTCGGAATATCTTTGTGTTTGGTGATTCGCCAACATTAATGATTACATTAAATTCTTCTTTATCATTAAGAAGTTCAAGGTAATCAATCGAAAGTTTTTCTAAATGTTTTGTTGTCATTTTTTGGTTTAAAGATTTTGTAAGGCGCAAATCAACTAACTACATGTACGTACAGTACATACAGTATTAATATATAAAACGGTCACAATAGGAAGACATTGTTATACAAATATCCATATTTACTTTAACCCTCTAATCTATCTTTGTCGGCATGCAGCAGGTCATTTTCCAATAAACTTTATGATTAGGCCACGCAAAGTTATTTTCATTTTGCATAACATTGTGTTCCAAAATTCCAGTCTGCGGGTCGGATTTTGTTTTTATTTTTATTTTTATTTTTATTTACAGTAATTTATGTAAATTAATAAGCTCATGTTCACATATAAGGCAACGCAAAGTTAATTTTCGGTTTGCATATCATGGAATCAGAAAATTTGGGATTTTCTTTTCGGATCTATCAGGTAATTCCGGAAAATTAAGGTCACATCGGGCGAAACCGATAAAGATGGGCGACGAATGACGAAACATTCGTCATTGACGAATGACAAAACCATTGCGTCAGACAACTTCGAGTTGACGAAATGACGAATGACTAAACTGATGATAAATGATGAATCGCATGATAATCATAAATTTCATAAGTAATCTATAGCATTTGTGTGTAATAAATGTTTAAAATGCGAGTTTTCTTTAGGAATCATGTGAAATTAATTTTTTTGTTCGTTGCCCAATTCTATTATTTTTTTACACAGTTATCCGATATTACCCGATGATTTTGTTGAAGGCGGACTCAGGATCCGTGTGAGCAAAAGATAATAATTCAATTCACAACAAACAGCCAAACAATAAAACCAATAAACAGAGGCGTATCGATTTGGCAAGGTAAGGCTTTATTGGGCTTATGTTTAAATGGTTTTGATTGTATTATCAAAAAGGTAAACATCTGATTTTTAATAGTTTCGAACACACTTCACAAAGGGACAAATTCCAAGAAACAAAAAGAAAAGAATTGAAAAAAAACATCATGCCATCTCTTCCACCTTTTCAATTAATTGCCAACTTTAGCTACTTTCCATTATAGAAGTATGCAGTCAATTTTACTTCCTTTGATTTTCATTGTGAAATTAGGGCATGGCCTCATGCTATACCCAATTTTGTCTATTCTTATTAAAATCCTGACTTCAATAATTTCCTTTTTATAGCATTTTTCTATTATTAGGACTAATTTGCTAAGCAAAGGTGCATATTTCTTTGATTATTCCCTTGTTCATTTCTATCATCAAATTAATCTAGGTCCATCACAGTCTTGATCTGATTTCTTTTTTCTTGCTGATTTCTTTATGATTGCAGGCAAAGTATTTACCCAAATTGAGGCTTAGTTTATGGGGCTTGAATATGGAACCATGGGAACCTTGTATGGGATCAAGTGCAGGAAGAAAAAATATATATATAGGAATAAAAAATGTGCCTAAATCAGCACAGTCAATGAATCACATGTATTACAGAATTTTGTCCACTGCTAATAATTCTCTCTACCTTAATTTTTCATGTTCCATAAAAAATACCTACACAATTCTATTTTTCTTTTTATCTATTTTTCTTGACTAAACTAAAGAAAAGCAAACTTACTAAAAACAAATTAAAAAAACAAATTTTAAAGAAAGAAAAAAGAAAGAAAAAACCTGTTGGTTCAACTTTGAACTAATATAACAAATAAAAAACTAACTAATCCTTATAAAAAAAATTGTGCTCACATTTTTACATAAAGGGTTCTTTTATATGCTCCTTAACCCCACATACAACTGTCATGACTGACTTTTTTTTTTATTCCTTAATTTGCTTTTTCCCTCATTTATAATACTGCTTAAGCAAACTCAAATTGAAGCCTGTGAAATAACCTTTCCTTCAAATGTTTTTAGATAACTTATTATGGATATAGTATGGGCTTTACACTTGAGATAAACTTTTCACTCTGGGAGTATCTTTTTTAGTCTTTTTCTAAAAAAAACTGTGTTTCCAATTTCAAACCTGGGCCTGATACAATACTAGTATCTTTATTTTTTTTTACTTTTGATGAATATTCATTATTACTTGGTTTCTAATTATTGGCACTTTATTTATTAATTTGTAGATCCTTTGTATTATTGTTTCTTTCAATAATTTGCTACTTTGGTTTGGGTGAATTGGTTGCCATATACAAGAAAAAATGAGAATATTTTAGTGCAGAATTTTAGGTAGTACAATAGGTAAAGAGGATGGAAGTGAGAAATAAATCCCATTCTACTATATTTTAGACTAACTTTATTAATACTTCACACATTGTCCAATTGAAGCATTCAACAAAACCACTGGTACAGAGATGATACAGAATCAAAAAATGTTGTTTTATTTTTAACTTTTTAAGCAGCAGCCTAATAAAATCATTTCAAAAATAGGTACCAATGTAAACAGAATTCAGTCAGAGCATCTGTATTTCTATAGTACATACTTCAGATCAATGAATTATTTAATTCATTGCAACTAGAATATATTGGTTCAATCAGGGAATGCAGAACAAGGGGCCAACAAAGTTTAACCTAATTCAGAAACAAGAGGTAAAAACTGGAATAGGATGCAAGAGGCCATGCAAATAAAGTTGAGTTCACTTTTGGCAAATCCTTACATGTTTGTATGTACTTCCTTATATTCTAATAAATTGTAACTATAAATATGTACTACAGATCCTTTCAAATATTATATCTTTATTAAATTGCTCTTAAAGCAGATACATGTGAACTAGAAACAAAATTGGCACAACTTTGTGGGGTTGAAAAACTCTTGACAGATTTTTTTTTCAGTTTCTCTTATACACAAAATCTTTTTTAATATTATAAACCTATACTTTTTGATTAATTTCTTCTTTTGTTCTTCACTAAAAGTTATTAGTAGTTGCTAGATTTCAAGGTATTGTTTTAAGGGACTATAATTTATGATATCAAGAAAAATATTAATAAGTTTTTATTTGTTCATTTATCTATATATATATATCAGTATATAGATATATATCAAGTTTAAACTTTTAATTCTCATTTTTTCTTTCTTGAATATTTTTGTAGGACAGAGCAAAAATAAAAAGAACAATAAAAATTAGGTTATTTATGTATGGTATAGTTAATGCTAGAACACTGGCAATCTAAACTCGATTTCTAAAGATTTTTGACCAGATTTAATTTTTTTATTTTTTTATTTTAGTAGTGGGTGGGTTTAGAGTCTTTTATGGGTGGTTCAGGTATTAAAATAATATATTTGTATTATTATAGGTCTTTTTATAATAGTGTACAATGCTAAAATTGTAGAGTTGCTTTTGAAGCATCTATATGGCTCAACAACTAGTTAGAGATAAGATTTGCAGCTACTTTAATATAGCATAATTTGTTAACTATGAATGGGTCAAGACCAAAAAAATGCTTGAAATGTTCTATAGCCCACAAAACAGCCAATCATTTAAGTTTAGTGATAGTATAATTTTTTCAAGCTTTATTAATCTATAACTTGTATAGGATATAGTATATACTTGCTTTTGATTGTCTTTTTGGTCCAAAACAGCACCTAGGCTAAACTCAAAGCATCCATATGCTCAATGAAAGTTTTATCAAGTTGGAGTAGTGAAGAACAGGTGCATTAATTAGCAATTATTTAAAATTTTTAAAGAAATTTTATATTTATTTGATACTCAAATTTTATATTCTTTTTAGCAGATTATGGAAAGGACAAGCAATCAAGTCAAAATTTGGAATGAACTTTCTATAATAGAAAGCCAATCCTATAAATCCACAAAGCTAATATATATTTATAAAGGCGGAGAAATTTTGATTTTGTTGAGTTTTTCTTCATCAGAGCAGATACTGTCATGTCTGATCACATAATCTAAAAACTGTAGTTGCAGTCTTAAAAATAAATATTTATCAATATTTAATTTAAGATACATGTCTTTTAATTTTTCAAAAATGATAAACAAGTAGCACAAGTGCTCAAAAAAGAAAATAGAATAAACTAAGATATTAGAGAGGTATACCACAATGAACTTTTTGATAATATTTGACAATATACAATTTATTAGGTGCTAGAATATTGCAAGCACATTACAGAGGTCAAACGGTATTACTAAAAATTTGTAAATTCTGAAAGTTGTGGCAAACACATTTTTTCTTAGTTACTATTCTTTATTCTAACTTGCTAGTAACCTGATATGAGGTCCAAAAAGAAAACTACAAGGCCCAACTGAATATATCAGCTAATTGTTAATATAGAGCAACAAAAAAGCATTCTTTTTTGTAACTAAATTTAATTTCTAATAATCTATACACATTCTTAATTTTCTATTTTTTTAGTACAACTACAGTCAGAGAGGCCCAAGAGCTTTCGATTCTCATATTAATCCTTTTTTTTAAATTATTCAATTTCTTTTCAGATAAATTTTTATGCAGATAGAGCAGCATAGTACTGGAATTGTTTTATTTGGCAGTAGTTCTGGTATTGATTTCATAATTATTACATTTGTATATTCAAGATTAGTCATACTGCTAGCAAAAATGTTTTTTCTTATTTAGTATACTAAATGCTATTTTATTTTTTTCAGGGCCTGGGAGAGCTTCAACAAGGTTTTTATTTAACTTTTGGTCCAACAATTCCTTTTTAGAATCAAATTCTTAAGTTAGAAGTTCTTTTAGATTAGTGAGATATAAGCTTCCAATAGATCCTTTATGAGTTTTTATACAATACATAATTAGAAGCTTGTTTAGCAAAATATTCTTTGGCTTTATTCAAGATTTCAATTTTGTATTCGAATTTATCAAAAGTATCATTGCTTTTAAAATGATCATCAACAGGTTCAACTAGAGGTCCTCTGTTGGTGAAAATTGGGACTTTACTAGTCTTTACTGCATAGATAATATATAGCTTTTTTCAAAAAAAGTAACTGAGCATGTGCTTTGGCAGGACCCCAAAATATACATATATAGGTTAGGTTTATTATAAAATTACTAAAAATTGAAAAATCTGCAAAAACTTTAAAAATAAGCAAAATATTACTATAAATAGAAAAGATTTGCATAAAAACCAATCTAATATCTGATTTAACTATGATATTTTGGGTCCTCCTTAGACAAACCAATCCATTTTGAGTAATATAGTTCGCGACATCTAAAGACTAAAATGCTAATTTGCAACAAATTTGGCCCATTTTAAAAAAAATACATAATGAATTTTGATGTTTTATTGATTCCTTGTATTTTGATTAGTTAAAATTTTTTTAGTAGCTAAAATTTTATTAATTAACAAATTTTTTAAAAATTAGCCAATAAACAATGACCAAAACATGTGACTTGTCCCATTTTTGTTAATTTTTAATATATCATATAAAAATTGTACATATTCAAATGGTATAAATCAATAATATATAATAATTATTTTCAAAATAAAGCTGCTAAGTTGTAGCAAATTAGCTTGGCTACAATTTAGCAGCTTCTTTTTTTTATATCTTTTCTGTATCATGAGCTATTAAATTTTGAAATTATTTTAGTCTTTAGATGTCGTGCACTGTAGCAAATTGTTTGTGAATTCAAAAATCTGTATTATAGTAGGAATCATTATATTCCAAATACAGTCAAAGAAAATATACACCTGTTTATATATGAGTGCTAATTATTAAAAACTACAATAAAGAAATCAGATTTCAATCCTGCACACTGATTGTCTTTTATTCATAATTTGATTGGATAGCTATGACACATGTACTTATGTCATTTTGTTGTAATCTGTACACCTAAAACAAATTTGACTATAATGTGTGAGAAAACTTATTTTTTTATATGATTCATTGTTAATAGTGATAACAGGCTAAGCTTACGTTTAAATATTATTATTTGGTCAACTTTGGAAAACATGACCATAGTGTGGGAAACATATTTTTACATACGGTTAATGATGACGATAGAGTTAAACTTACCAATTTTATCTATCTACATATAATTATTATTTAATTGGGGTTGTTTTTATTGGCTGTATCCAAAAACATAATCAAATTGTGGAAAAATTTTTAGTAACTTATGACAATTCCTATTTAGAACTGTAATTATTGTAATTAATTTATAATTTGATTTTTAATTTACTGTAAACTTTATTAGGCCTCAGCTTACGTTTAAATATTATTATTTGGTCAACTTCAGAAAGTGTGACCATTGTGTGAGAAAAACTTATTTTACATATAGTTAATAATGACGACAGAGTTAAACTTACAAATTTTATCTATCTACATATAATTATTATTTAATTGGGGTTGTTTTTATAGGTCACATTCAAAAATGTGATCAAATTGTGGGAAAATTTTTAGTCACTTATGATGATTCCTATTTAAAACTGTAATTATTGTTAATTTATAATAATTTTATAAAGAACAAATTATTAGAGCGAGTATAGAGTTCACTTTTGCAACACAAAGTTGATTTTTCGTTTTTATATTGCATTGAACCTGTTAGTTGGTCAGTATTTATTTTTTTTATTTTTTTTTAATTTAATTTAATGCAAACTTAATTGGCCTTATGAAGTTAATTTTTCATTTGCATTACATGGGATCTGAAAACTTCAGTCAGTTGGCCTGTTTTTTTTTTAATTTACTGTAGTATTCATATCTAAATTAGGCTACACAAAGGTGATTTTTCGTTTTGCATTACATGGAATTTGAAAACTTGGTTTTTTAAATGTACTGTAATGTTCACATCTAATATTAGAGCACATGAAGTTGATTTTTTGTTTTGTATTAATGAGATCTGAAAACTTCGGTCAGTTGGTCGCTTTTTATTAATTTACTGTAATATTCATATCTAATTTTAACTCACAATGAAATTGATTTTTCAGTTTGGATTACATGGGGTCTTTTAGTCTTTTTTTTATTTTACTGTAAACTAATATTAGGCTTAGGCCTCATGAAATTAATTTTTCTTTTGCATTACATGGGATCTGAAAACTTCAGTCAGTTGGACCATTTTTTTTAATTTTAGACCACAACGAAATTGATTTTTCATTTTGTATTACATGGGATCAGCCAGTTAGTCAGTTTTTTTTGTTTTTATTTTACTATAAACTAATATTAGGCTTAGACTTCACGAAGTTAATTTTTTGTTTGTATTACATAGGATCTAAAAACTTCAGTCATTTGGTCTGTCTTTTTTTATTTTTTTTTAATTTTAGACTACAATGAAATTGATTTTTTGTTTTGTATTACATAGGATCGGTCAGTCAGTCAGTTTTTTTTTATTTATTTTTTATTTTACTGTAAACTAATATTAAGCTTAGGCTTCACAATATTAATTTTTTGTTTGTATTACATGAGATCTGAAAACTTTGGTTAGTTAAGTTGGTTCATTTTTTTCAATTTACTGTAATGTTTACATCTAATTTTAGACCACAATGAAATTTATTCTTCATTTTGCATTAAAAACATGGCATCGGTCAGTCAGTCACTCTTTTTTTTATTTTTTTTATTTATTTTTTATTTTACTATAAACTAATATTGGGCTTAGGCCTCATGAAGATAATTTTTATTTTTCGTTTGCATTACATAGGATCTGAAAACTTTGGTCAGTTGGTCTGTTTTTTTTTTTTTACTATAGTGTCACATCTAATATTAGGCCGCACAAAGTTGATTTTTTATTTTGCATTACATGGGATCTGAAAACTTCAGTCAGTCAGTCAGTTCTTTTGTTGTTATTTATTTATTTATTTTACTGTAAACTAGAGGAAGGGGTGTTAAAATAAAATGAACATATAAAAAAACATATAATAAATGAACAAAGGTGGTCAATTTTATTGGTTGATATAAATCAGATGTTTGGCGAGAGTTATCTAGCATTTTGATTAGCTATTTGTTTTCGGGTAAGATGGTAAAAGACTTCAGCTGAAGAGGGAGGTGATATTAACTGAAAAATTAACTTCAAACAGCCTAAATTAATAGAGTATCACACGAAGT
Source organism: Gigaspora rosea (assembly GCA_003550325.1). NCBI lineage: Eukaryota > Fungi > Glomeromycota > Glomeromycetes > Diversisporales > Gigasporaceae > Gigaspora > Gigaspora rosea. The sequence goes on from QKWP01000118.1 coordinate 361,584, forward strand.
TGATTTTTTGTTACAGGGTATCAAAAAACTTTAGTCACTTGGTCAGATTTTTTTTTAAATTTACTATAAACTAATATTAGCCCACACAAAGTTGATTTTTTGTGTTGCATTATATAGAATTTGATAACTTTAATTAGTCAGATTTTTTATTTTTTTTTCATTTTAACTTACTGTAATGTTCACATCTAATATTAAGCTATGAAGTTGATTTTTCATTTTGCATTACATGGGATCTGAAAGCTTCAGTCAATTGGGCAAATTTTTTTTTTTAATTTACTGTAAAATTAATAGAATTATGTTTGCATCTAAAATTAGACCATGCAAAGTTGATTTTACATTTTGCATCACATGAATTTGAAAACATCAGTCAGTTAAACATTATTTTTTTCATTTTGTATTACATGGCTTTGTAAACTTTGATCAATGTTCGCATTTTTTTTAATTTTTTTTTCGCTTAAAAGTAAAAATCGCGATAACTTTGATACTAACTTAAGATTAACCACTGTATGTACTGCATTGAGAAATAGGTTCACATCTAATACTAGACAACGCGAAGTTGATTTTTCATTTTGCGTTACATGAATTTGAAAACTTCGGTCAATCGATCAGTTTTTTTTTGTTTTTTTTTAAATATGCTATAAATTAATAGAATAGTGTTTGCATCTAAATTAGGCCATGAAAAAGTTGTTTTTTCATTTTGCATTACATGGACTTTGAAAACTTGGATCAAATGTTCGCATTTTTTTTAATTTTTTTTATGCTTAATAAAAGTAAAAATCACGATAACAACTACTTATACACCGCATTAGGAAATAAGTTGTTGCAGAATTCTATACATAATTTAAAAAATAACTAATAAGATGGGTAGCGCAAAGCGCCATTCATCAAACTAGTATATAATAATAAAAATATATAAATTTACATAAAATTTTAGTTAAATTTGATTACAACTGCAAAAAGTTTTATTAGTAGCACATTTTTAATTTCTATATATATATCGTTGTATTGTACTAATAAAATTATATGATAAATGATCTATATACATACTAGGACCCGAAATATACATAGATAGGTAAGGTGACTTTGAAATTTTTTATTAATTGCTTTACGCATGACTTTTTTATAAAATTAGTATGCAAAATTTATATCTTACAATAAAAAAATTAAAAAAATACGCAAAATAAAATTCTAGCCTTGATTATAGTATAAAATTTTATATAAGCTATAGCAATATATAAAATTATAAAAAAATTCTCGCATATATACTTGCGCATTAAGATTCAAATACATCGAAAAAGTTTTTTAATCAGCTTTATGCAGATTTTTAAAATTGCTGCGAAGATTTTTAAAATATAAATTTTGTGCATAACTTGGTTAATTAGATTTTTATATAATATATATCATAAACATGCAATTTTTATTGGTCAATTATAAAAATTTACAAAAATAATATATTTTTATTAAAATAAAAAACTACAAAAACATATTACAAGAGATATTACAAACCATCTTGGAGATACTACACAAACACTATAAAGACATATACTACAGAAACACTACACAAATACCATAGAGACACACCACACGAATGTTATAGAGACCACCACACAAACTATAGAAATACCACAATCGCTAAAAAGATATCGCAAACGCCATAAAGCATCACTATAGAAACACCACACAATGCCGTTATAACACTACACAATTGCTATAGATACTACAAATGCCATAGAGTCATCGTAGAGGCACTACAACTGCTGTCAACATGTAGAGACACAAACATAAAAACCAATGAAATCCCTAGTGTAATTTCAACTAAAAACAATGAACCTACAAAAAAACACAAGAAAAATGATAAAAATAAAAAAAAAACCTACTGAATTACTAATATGACAAGAAATTTGTCTCTAATCTTAAAGATCCCAACTGTAATCTCTACTACCTGATACCAATGATGAAGTCTTCCTCAGTTTTAGTACTTCTGTTTCAGTGACATCATTCTTCGGAGTCTTTCGCATTGTCAGTCACATTCTGGAAAATTGCGACTTCGACACCAACTACGACAACAAAGTCCACGAATATACCAACTTCAAGAGCGATGATGGTTAAGTTGCATTCTAATAAAAGAAAGTTCAGGTAAGATAAATATTGTAAATAAAAAAAAAAACAGAGAAAAAAAAAAGCTACTTATCTTATCCCAAGCGAAAATAATCTAGATTTAATTTAGATCCAAATCTAGGAAACGAACCTATTAAATAAATAAAAAATAAAGAAATAAATATTAATTAAAATAAAAATAAGAAAAAT
>QKWP01000118.1:364092-376862 GCA_003550325.1 Gigaspora rosea
CAAATAAAAAAAATTAATAAATAAAAAAGAAAAAAAATAAAACTTTAAAAAAATTAAATAAAAAAAACTTAAAAAAAATAAAAGCAAAAAAGAAAAAAAAATTAATAAATAAAAAAAAAATTAAATAAAAAAACTTAAAAAAAATAAAAGCGAAAAAGAAAAAAAAATTAATAAATAAAAAAAAAATTAAATAAAAAAAAATTAAATAAAAAAGAAAAAAATTAAATTATTATTAATTATTAAATAAAAAAAGCATTTTTTAATAAAAAAATTGAAATATTTTAAATAAAAAAAAATATTAAATAAATAAAAAGATAAAAAAAAATAAAAAAAAATTTTAAATTAAAAATACGTAAAATAAAAAAAATTTTAATAATAAAAAAAATATTAAAATAAAAAATAACAATAATACGACCTGAGTTATGAAATAGAGAAATCTGCTATGATCATTGCATGAGGGTTTTTATATAATAAAAAACAATAAACACGAATTTCACAATAATAATAATAATAAAAAACAAAAAAAAAGATATGTACATATGCAATATAGTGGAAATAGAAAACGTGCTTTTTTTACTTTATTTATTTGTTTATTTATTTTTGTTTTTTGAAAATCGAAATACATATGCGTGTACTTTCAAAACAAAGGTGCAGACCAAATTTATACTAAAAATACGCAAATTAAACCTTTATATATAGAATTTTGATATACAAATACGCAAATTAAAAATCTAACCTTTTTAATAATTTTTTAAAAGAATACGCAAATATAAATCTTACTTCATTTAATTTGTCTATGATGGTGACGCATTCTCTGAATTGACCTATCTATGTATATTTTGGGGTCCTTACACACAACTCTTAAAAGTTAGCCATTATAATTTAAAACCAAGATTTCAGTATTCAAGTATTGAAACTAATTTAGACTTGATCTGGTTTTGTTAAATAGTGAATAATAAATAGTAAATAATTGTTTTTGCTTTTTGTTTTTTCTTTTTTTTTTTTAGGAAGGGATTTTTTTTGAGGCCAAATTTTTTCAACAACCCAAAAGTGGTATCACATGACCACAATGCTGCATTCTAATTGGGTTAAATTAAAAATATATACATTCATATTTTTACAATTTATTATAAATTGTCAATTTTTAAAAGGCTACTGTTCTACCAGTTTAGCTTTAAATTGAAATCTAAACCACAAGTTTTATTCATTAGGACATAAAGAACAAAACTTGTGGATTAGTTTTACATTTTATAAATTTTTAAAAGAGGAGTAGTATTTTTTGTAAAGCTATTTTTTATGGAGAGTTAAAGCTGTGGGCACTGTATTATATTAAAAGTCAGCTACAATAATTTAAACTATCTAAAGGATGAACCTAATTTAGGTTCGAATTGGTTATTTTGAAATAAAATTTTGGTTAAGTGAAGCAGAAGCTGGACAATTCTAAAATTCAATAGAGTAAGAGTTGAAAGTCTTTTACCTCGATCTCTCAGCTCTAGCCAATTAATAAATTTTGTTTAAATTATATATATATCTTGACTAATTATTTTTTATATTTAAATTTTTAATATTTAACTACATGTATTGGAATGTGGCTAATTTTACAATGAAAATTTTATTCTACTAAGTAAGCTTTTAACAAATATTGTATAGCTAGTTATTCTGGTTTTAATAGAATAATACTATTGAAATCTGATTAGTAAAAACGAAGTATTAATAAATTTATTTTATGATAGAAACTTTCATCATTCCATAGTAGTATAAAAGTAATAGCCCTATGTGTTGACGATAGTCACACTAGAGTTATTATTGCAAGAGTAACCTGATTTGTGGTTTATATGAAATTGAGGCTTATATGAAAAAGGTAATAGCATATGATTGTATACAATAGAGATTATAGGTATGCATATGATAGAGATTATAGGTACATATACATGCAATAGAGATTATAAAGATATATTTAGAAGTATGATCCATGCATAGTAATACAAAGAGTTAATAAATGGAGATAGAGTAATTGATGAATATACTGAACTTAAAGTTATGAACACATAATCTAATAGATTCCATCTAATAGATACTATCTAATAAATGAGTGGCAATCAATTAATTGACAATCACTTCACCGACATAACATTTCACTGACAAATATTCACCTACAAGTTCATTTTACTGACAGTTTATTTCACCGAAACTCATTTCACTAACAAAATAATTCTGATCATTGTCATTAGGATCAAAGTAGAATTAGGTAGAATTAGGGCTAAATTTAGTGTGCTTTTTGAAAACAAAACTTGTCAGTGAAATGAGCTTCAGTGAAACAAACTGTCGATAAAATGAATTTGTCAGTGAGTATTTGTCAGTGTAATGTTATGTCGGTGAAGTGAATATTAGTGAAATAATACAAACCCTTTATAAATTATTAAAAATTAACATGAATTGACACAAGTAGTATAATAAGTCACTGGTAGTGCTTCTATTTTCGTTTGTACACTTAAATAACAATCATACATAGTAATTTTAAATATTAAATGATATTACTAAGACTTAGCTCAATCAAGTAACACAATGATCAAGCCCTTTACATAATGTTGTATAACTAATATTAACCTTTAAAAATGTAAAAAAGAACTTTAATTGAAACAACTTTTATTATAGTAACTTAATAGTAATGCTACGAAGAGTAATTCATATATTAAAGTTGTCAGATCTATCAAACTAATTCAATTAAACCTTATACACATTTTTTTGCAAATTATTAATAAGATAAATTCAAGAAAAAAAATAACCTAACACAGTGTATAAAGAAATTTAACCTGAAACAATAACATCCTATTTGCTATAACAGATAATTTAGGTATAAATTCTCTTCGCATATCCTTCTATGCATGTCAAAATATACCTGTCAGGATTAACCACTTTAAAAAAAATAAATATGTACAAAAATATATACAATTAATCAATATGAAACAAATTTAACTTCTAAAATTTATGAGTAGTAAATCAAAAAGAATACATACAAGTAGTTCTTACAAATTGAGTAATAGTCACGTTGTTGAATTCAAATAGTTGTGCAAATATATTGTGTTTATAATAAAACTTTCCAGGTGAAACAGGACAATGACTGCCACTTGGTTCAGCCAATCCTTTACAGAAATCTTGTACAATAATTGCCAATAGTTGATCATTCAGAAATATCATACTAACATAGTGAGCACCTTCTTCTATAGTAACAGCAGAAAAAGTACCACCAATCTCAATTTCTAAGGAATGATTTGAGATAATAGGATCTGGACTCCAAGTCCAATGAGTGATTTCAATTGGAAAGGTACCATTACATTTAACAAAGCCAGATAAATTATCAGAGTTAAATAGGTTAATAAAAATCATAAAAATTAAAGTAAAATGCATTTAAGCATTTTAATATCAAATTTACTTTAGATCTAGTAGTGAATGTTAAAAAAATATCTTTTATAGTATAGGTATTTGCTCAATTATTTTATGTTTATATAATTTGAATGAGAGTAGAGTTGAATTAAATAAAACCAAATAATACTAATCAGGCAACGATCAAATTAAGGATTTTTGAATTTTGTAAAAATTCAGAATTTTCAAAAATTAAATTTGCAACTTAATGTAAAATTATAAATAATACAGTAACTGATAAATTTAAGTTTAGCCACAACTTATTAATTCATTAAAATTATCTTAAATATTTTAAGTAAGTTATAAAGATTGAAATTTTTATCAATCGAGGTTTCAAAATTAACAAATAAGTAGCACATTTCTAAAATAGGTAGGATTTTAAATAGCAGATTTATTATGTTAAATTATAAGTCAGAAAAATAAAAGAAGGCTCTCTGGTTTTAATTTTGAATCCAAAATAGAATACTTCTTCGCAAATAGAAATGAAACTATGTGAATCTCCTCCATAAATTGAAAATTAAAATGGAACAAATGTTAAGGAATATATATTGTATATTTTTTGTTTTCATTTAATATAATATAGAAAGTATAGTAACATTAGAATATTAATTATTAAAAAAGTTTATCTTTGTATTCATAATAATAAAATATCTACACATCGCAGTTGAGCTATGTAGATAATGATTTTGTAATCATATATATTAGTTCTTTAGTATACTATTGTAATGATTAATTTTTATTTGATTAATTCTTTAAGTTATTACTTATCTTCTATAATTGTATCATTTTAGCTATTGTTAATATTGAAAATGGGAGATATCAGACCTGCTAGTTTAAGCTACTTGGACAGTAAAAAAATTTATAGCTATCAGTAGAAGAATTTGAGTTGAGAATTCCGAAGGAATTAGGGTGCTTTGGCATAAAAGGAATTGAATCAAGTGTAAGGTGGTTGAAAAGGGAGGAATTGATGTATAATTAAAATAGGTATTAATTAACGATATCAATCGTAATCAGCATAAGCAGTCAAACAATGTAGCAGTTAGATAATTCTAATTATAGTGTCTCAAATGCATTATCAATATATCAAAACAATCAAGTAACAGTGTATCAAAATAAGGTAGCTGCGCAATGGGCGAAATTTCTGAAATAGGGCAAAATATGTTTCGCCCCAAAGATCTCAAATCCAATAATTCTGAAACTGGCGAAACTGTGAAATGTCTGAAACTTGGCAAAATGTCCAAAAATTGGCGAAACCAAAAGTTCTGAAATCTAATATTAGAAATTTTATTAGAAAAAATATCTAGAGCCTAGTGAAATAGAGTATGAGTTCAATTCAGGGGATAGTATGAACAGATCCCACGAATATTCACTTATTTGAAATATCATATATCAGTAACATGTGAATAGCGATAACAATATATTATTGTTTAAATAATTTTTGCAAATCCTAATGCTAATAACTTATCTAATATTTATTTAGTGATAGGCAATTTGCAGTTTTTCCAAAAATCCTGTGCAGAATGCAGGATCACACGGTGATTAGAGAAATTGTTTCCCAGAAATCTGTAAATTTCTACAGAATTATAGTATTGGCTCCGCATTATCCCACGCATCACATAATAGATAATGTGCGGGATGACAGCATTGTGTAGTTTCTAATTAGGAAGATTTATTAATAGATTCTACAATAAATTTTTTTATAAGCCCACGCAAAGTTAATTTTCGTTTTAATAATCTAGAGTTTCAAAATTCTGGTCTGCAGGAGGTTATAAAAAAATTAACTTTGCATAGTCTGAATTCATTTATGTTCACATCTAAGGTAATGCAAAGTTAATTCTTCAGTTTGCATAATATGGAATCAGAAAATTTTGATTTTTTTATTGGATCTATCAGGTAATTACAGAAAAGTAAGGTCATTATCAGTTACATCAGAGAAAAATTAAATGGCAAAAATGGAATAATTGTCACAATAGGAACTTAAGAAGATTTTTTGGAAAAATTGAGTCAGCAGATTATGCAAAACGAAAAATTACCTTCGCATAGCTTTAATTTTCTTATATAAAATTTTTTTAAAGACATATCTCACAATTTATGCTGAAATAAATTGAGTTAAAGGATTAAAATACTGTAAATTTTAAATAAGTATATTAAAGTATATAAATTGTTATTTATCTAGTATTATTTCTTCATACAATATATATACTTTATATATTACTATATTTTTGCATGCAAATTTTGTCTATACACTATATTAAGAGATAGAGAAAACCAAATATAGCAATTACAAATTAAATTATTATTTTATAATTCTGTGTACAAGAAAATAATTGAACAATAGAATTCAAAAAAATAAAAAAAAAAGAATCAAAAAAGTTTCAGAGATTTCGTCATTTCAGTTTTTCTAGGTTTTAGAGGTTTCGCAAGGTTTCAGAAGTTTTGACCATTTCAGAAATTTCAGAAATTTCAGAAATTTCAGATTTATTTCGCCTTTGGGAGCATTCAGTTTTGCCTTTTAGATTTTGAAAATGGATTTTGCCTGAAAAACTAGCCAATACCTCGTACAGCATTATATAATATAATTAATCAAGCATAAAATTTTATAATATATTGTGTTTATTCAATATTTTATAACTGGGTTTACTAAAATGCAATGAACACCATGTTATACAAAACTCTTAAAATAGCAAATCAAAATTTAAAATCGGGTGTAACATAAACTTTTGTTTTTTTTTTAAAAAAAAACATTCATAACTTAAAATTTTGCTTATGAAACCACCTTTGGGCTCTAATAAAAAAAATTCCTTGCAAAATTTTGTATAAACTATGCCCCCTGCCCCATCCCAGGTCTCACCCTAACTCTAAGGTAATAAAAATTTATTTTTTGTTTTATAAAAGTTTATTTTTTGTTTTTGTTGCATCTAATTTACTTATGGTTTTCAACACTATAGGTGCATTTTATAATTACCGTTTATAATTATGTATTAAATTTGTATAGAATTTTTTAGTGTTCAATCATTTAATCATATTTGTAATAATGAAATGCAGTATTAGTGTTAGTAAATATTATAAAAATATATATATATATATTGGAATACTTGGATCTGATCGACCGACAAGTGTTTTATATAATATTTGATCAGGTCGGGATTATGAAAGTAATAATTAATTTGTAATCATGAATCGATTACATCAAAGATCAATAAAAAAGAGACTATTAATAATTGTCACAGCTGAAGCTAAAAATGGCTGAATCTAGAAATTGTGGTCTTGATTTATAACTATAAGCCCTGCTAAAATTCAACTATACTCTTTTACTTTAAACTCTAACCCTAAATTCTAATCTAACTATAAAAAAAAATCATACAAAATGCATTCCAAAATTTTTGTAAATTTTATATTAAAATATTTAAAATTTCTCGCTTCAGTCATTTCCAGCTTCAGCCACAACAATAATTATTATACGCGAGGTAAAATCTGAGTTTTTTAAATTATGTTTTTGATACAGATCTGTACTTAATTAGGGTTAGAGTACTATTTTAGAATAGTTAAATAGTGATTAATAATGTAACCTAAAAAAACTCAGGTTTCACCCTGTCATATTATTATTATCGCCATTGATAAAATGTGCAATTTTTATTGTACGTTTTAATCGATTTTAAGCCATTTTCGATATTTTTAAAAAATCATCAATAGACAAAACCGGTAATATCAGAAATAAATCGAGGTATAACTTAAACTTGAAATACTTACTTAAAATAGTCCTTTGGAAGGGATAATTAGGTATACATCCACTTATTTGTGCAAATAATACAAGCTCCTAGAGAAAAAACAGCCAATAGAAGAGTGCAAATTTTGACTATTCCGGATTAGCTCAACGAAGAATTCAAACACGTGTAAATATGCAAAAACTAAAGTTTAAATCGATCTTGGTGCACTAATTAAAAATGATGAGAATAACATTTTGCTTATATTAAGCATTACTCTAACCCTATAGACTCTAATGTTAAAGTCTTAACTCTAAATTTTTACTTTGTTTACTTTTATTTACAAAATCAGATTTGTTTTTTTAGTTTGTATTACTCATACAAATAAGTAAAATGATCATGCACAAATAGTACAAAAGTAATATCAAACTAGTTTAATATAAAATGCAAAAATCGATCATTGTGTTATTAATCGATAATTAGCATAAATAGATGGGCCAAGTTTAGGCTCATGCAGAGCTTCCACTACTTTTTTAAAATAAATAGTGTAAGATTTTTCAAGTATGTCTTTATATAGTTTGTCTGGAGTGTTTTGAACTTATAGGGCGAAACTAAAATTTCTTGGTGCCATCGCATTTCAGTGTTATGTGAAAATATAACCAATTAAAGAACCATATTTGTTCACTCCTTCTATAATTTTGCAAAACATGACATGAATACATTGGCTACACTTACTTAATCACAAAAATGCTAGCACACAAACTAAAATTTACTACTATTTAGTCACAATAGTAACACTTTAAATAGCTGAGCAAACCTGAAAATGTTTGAGTTTACATATTTAGAAATCTTAGCCAACTGTGTCAACCTACCAAATGCAAGATTTTGTGGATGCACACTCTTGAACATTTTGGTAAACCATGCTCTCCGTTTTCACTTATAGAAAACTCACTTCCTGGTATAATTAATCAATTAATAAACAAACAATAAAAATAAAATAAACAGCAGTATAATGCTAACAAGCAGTATTGAGAATTAGATAAAAATAGAGTTTTATACAAGTTACCTTTGGCTTTGAAATACCTACTAACTTATATATGGTCAAGGTTTTTATTAAACAAATGATCAGATCGAAGTTTGAAATCTTATTGAAGACAGAATTCAAGCCTTTAAATACATGTTTTCAACTATATAAACTAATTACAATACTCTACTTTAGAGCAACTCTTATCTGTACTCAATTTATTGTCAGAATCATTTGATTCTTTTTAACACTAATCCCTTCATTAATTATATTAATTATGAATACACCTTTGCCTTATTTAAAAGTTCCATCTATTAAAGAAAATTTTGAAACATATTGGCAGATTTCTGAAAATATTTGAATGTCTTGGGGTATTCAAGATAGGCTAAATAGTCCAACGATGCCATGAGACATATACTAGTGATTTCTTATTCAAGTGTGTTAGTGTAAACGAAGGCTGGAATTGTAGTAGTCGATCCATCTTCTAATTGATTATCATATCTATAAAAGACTTCAATCCAATTTTTAGCATAATGTTCTAGTATAGTAATAAGAAATAATATATACATATAACAAAATAGGAAATAATAGGGATATATATATAATAACAAATAAAGGAATAGTAAAGAAGATTCATATATCAATTGATCATTGATAGTGATATGGGTCAATGAAAAAATCGTGGGTCGAGGCTGATCCAAAAAAAGCTTAAACTGTTCGACCAGGCTGACCTTTAGCTAGTATAATTTTTCTAATCAGAATTAGTTAATATTTATTTATATTAAATATATAAAAGGCCATTAGATAGTCTTTTTGTCAAATTCTAGTGATATTAAATTATTTAATTTTTATTCTTTTTGTTCTTGAGAAAAATTCCAGCATGTTACCGTAAATTACTGTAAAAATACACCTTGATTGGTACTTTTAATTTATTTCAAGTTTATTGCAATTTTATTAGCTGTTTTGTAGAAAAACCTGTATAAACCTGTTTTTTCTATTTTTGTTTATAACTACCTCGGTAGGCCCCTGGATATCTAGTATAGAGATCATACTTGTTTTTTTAGCAAAAACTCCTGAAATTTGAGAAGCAAAAAACTGTTTTTGCCAATTATCTTGGCATCTAGTGGACATATTTGAACAAACTTTTTTTAAAAATAAAGCTCTCAGTGAGGTACATCTATCAAAAAAACATTCATTCAATTCTGATCACTAGATCAAAGTTATTTAAACAAATATATTTTGTTGTTTTTAGCAAATTGGACCAAAATTGGCCAAAATCTAGTTATGACCTAAAGAGAGATATCTGGGGTCCTATCTGGGTATTTTACACAATAATTTACAGTAGTATTTTATATTAATTGATTGTCTATACCTCTAAACATTTAATTATATTCACTATTTGCTAGTTTATTGTCTAAATAAGCCAATTTTCTTTATTATTATAAATAACTAGCTAATTTTATTAAATTCCTAGCTTGAAATATGCTTTGGAAGAGTATTGATTCTAATACTTCTCTTACCAACAGCCCAGTCCATAAAGGTGTAGTCGAGAGTTAATCCGCTTGTCAACCTAGCTGTTGGGCCAGGGTCAATCTGCATCACTAATAATATAGCATGCATGATATATAAGGCGCATCTCTAGTTGATACCCAAGACAAAAAATGGGATACTTTGATACTATCAGTGCTATGTGCATATTGAACCTCTAAGTAATCTATGATGAAATTTTTACTATTTTACCTTATCTATAGTAGAGAAGCAAAGTTTCTAATTATTCAAGAAGATGATAATACAGTAACTTAAAATATGTATGATCAATTGAATATTATTTTAGATGACCTATCTATTAATAAAGAAATTGCCAAAAAAAATATTAAAAGGTTACAAAAGAGACAAAAATTTTACTGGAATAGAAAACTTAAGAAAGTAATTCGAATATTTCAGAAAGGAGATAAAGTTTTAATTACTATTTAATGCTGCTCAAATTGGAAAATATACAAAAATTATTACTATGATGGATTGGCCCTTTTATTATATAGCACAAGATATGTACTGATTATGTACACTAATAATCAAATTCTAGATGTTCCACAAAATGCATGGTTATTCAAACAATACCAAGAAAAGGAATAGTTAAAAATTTACTGATACAGAAATGTTCATAGAACATTCCATGAGTTATAATTATTAACTATCAAGTTGTTAATTTAGGCTGATATAGGTAGTGCACAAAGAATACTTCAAGTTGGTATTTGTTATTTGTGGAGCTTATAATTAAGCAACGAGAAATTGTCATATAGAAAATTCTAGATCATATCACATACATACTGATATGCATGTCTACAAAAATTACTGATCTGCATGCCCATATCTAAATATGTTAAAACAAAACAGCATCATCCTTCGATATGCCAATAGCAGAATCTCAAATAATACTAAAAAGCTAAGATCTTAAACCAGATATTATTTTTGGCCCGAACTTTTCTAAATTCTGGTCAAAATAAAAATTAAATTTTAATTATAGCAAGAATTTAAAAGAGTTTTGGCCAAAAAATGCCCAATAGGCTAAAAACATGTCCAGTTTAACACTTTAATCTTTTTTAGAATTATTTGGGTCCTCCGGTAGCCCTTGTGAATAGTTTGTTATATATATTTAATTAATTAGTTAATTATTAGAAGCATCCAAAAACATGAATGTTAGTCTAGAATTAGCCGAATTCTTTTCCTGAATCATATATACATCAGCCCTCTCAGAACTAATTCTGTTAAAACCGATAACCTGCTAAAATTCGTTAAAAATTAATTTACTATACCCATTCCATAAGTAGTTACTGATAACCTGCTATTTCTGATATCCAATAGCCTTTTATGTATAAATTTTCAATTTTGTATAAAGTTACCTGATATGTATCCAATCAAATTGCATAAAATTGATATAGATGGTTCTTTCACAATGATTATGTGATCAGAATATTGATCTTAAAAATTTTTCTGTTACAATGGCACAGTTTCCAGGTTTATAAGATCACAAGTAATTCTATTTTTACTCCGATTAGATACCAGAAATTGTTCAATTTTGCAATTTGATTGGTCAATGCGCATTCACATTTCAATATTATATTTTCAAATCCGATTATCTCTCAAAACTAATACTAAACTCATCCATCATGCATACTAGTTCTGAGAGAGCTAAATGTATAAGACCTTCAGTTTTATCTTACTATTTTTTTCAAAACATGTTTTCAAGAGACTTCAATTTCATAAAGACTTTGCTCTTATTGACTTAGTTTTTATTATAAAATTCTTTTTCTTAACTTTATTACTTTTATACTTATTAGTTTAATAAATACTAATCATATTATATCAATTATTTTAAATATACTGATAAATCAATTTGTCAATTAATTATAATCAATTATCATTATACAAGATCAATCACTGTCAACTTTAATCAATTACTTGCTCAAAGAATTCTGTTTTTTTATATCTTCATATACACTAGAGTTGCACCTCTTTCAATAAAAGCCTTACTTAATTTTTTTACAAGCTTTTATTAACAACTATATTAACTCTCCAAATCACAAACTTATATCATATACTGTATAGCTAAACTTGTTTTTTGAATATCTTAAAGGAGCAATTTCAAGTGTAACAATATTATTAATTATTAAAATCTAAATATTGCTATTACTATTTTTGACTTATTTTTTGAATTCAATCAGAAAAAAGTGCTTATAGCACATAGACAGGCATAACTTGCTAATGTTACAAAGTAATTTTGCTATTGGTATTATTGTCCGAAGGATATTACAAATGGAGCTATAGTGATCCTGATGTCTGTATATTTACAAATTCTGAATTCTGATTAGCTAGATTAGGTGTAACATAAAAAACAATCAAAACAATAAACTGATACTTATTGGCTAGCTCAAATATGGCCTTTTATATTTGTCTTTCGGACTTTAAATGGCTCCCATTTTCCTAGTATTGTCCCTGTGTAGTAGTTATATATGTATATACAATATATGATGTAAAAGTAGTAACAATTGGATCTACAGCTAAAATATACTAAAAACACACTATCTATCTAAACCAATATCTCACAATCAGACAAGACTCTTGAACCTTGAATTGGTAAGCAGAAAGAGGCATTGTAGTATTGATCAAGGTCTTGAGGCTCTTTAGGGTCTTGCTATAGCACAGTTAAAGCAAAGATAAATGTTTTTAGTTAGTGGTTCTAAGTCACTCTATTTATATAACTTTTTTTCTTTATTTCTAGAGTGCAAGGATTAGAAGGTTCTAATGCAATTATTAATATTATTAATAATCATCATATGATTAAAGGCAAAATTAGATGATGCAATTGATTAATTAAACAATAGTAGCAATTAATTGTTCAATGAATTAGGTAATCAGTAGGGTTCCGAAGTTCAGTTCAGTTCAATAGAGGTTCAGGTTCAGGTTCAATGAACCTGAACCTGAACCTGAACCTGCTCTAAAAGTTCAATACTGAACTGAACCTGAACTTAAAATTATTGAACATGAACCTGAACCTGAACTTAAAAAAAGTTCAGTTCAGGTTCAGTTCAAGGTTCATGAACATGTTCAGGTTTATAATA
>QKWP01000118.1:379503-410218 GCA_003550325.1 Gigaspora rosea
CTCTAAATTTTACTAACTGATTTATACTTCTCACTCTAAGTAAACTTGTTCAGTATCAAAAAATACATATATTTTTATCCAGATTCAAACTAGTTTGCAAAACTTGGACTAGCCTGATCAAACTTATGATTGAGTTTGAGTTTAGTATAAAGTTTTAATAATAAAATTTAGAATTTGAGTCTGGTCTGGACCAGACCAAACCCGGACCCAAACCTAGAATTACTAGTTCATATGACACCTGACTGAACCTGAACATGTTCATGAACTTATGAACTGAACCTGAACTGAACCTGAACCAGCTCTAAAAGTTCAATACTGAACCTGAACCTGAATCTGAACCTGAACTTGACCTAAGTTCAGTTCAGTTCAGGTTCATAGGAACACTAGTAATCAGAAGGGTTTAAATAATTTATATTTTTCATATAAAGGTAAATAATTTGATCTTTTCTTTTTTTAACTGGGCTATACTAATCAGAGTTCAAAATGCAAATGATAGTATTACTATAATAATATTTCTGTGCCCAAAATTACGGCATTTTCTTATTCTACACTTGCCTTATAATCATCATTTTCTCTTACATAATAATTGTTACAGATTATAATTTAAAATGAAATCTACAATTTTTACTTAACCTGCTAGCCTTCTAAAACCTACTACAGTCTGACCTCTCTATAGTCACACCCTATCTAGTCACACCTCTATATAAGTACCTAATATTGTGTGACGGACTTAAAACATAGTAAAAAACCTCATTATAGTCACAAATCACCTATAATCACTATTACAAAAAAATTTGATTTTTTTTATCAATTTTATTAATAAAAACCCTCGTTATAATCACAAATTTTGACTAAATATAGATTATAACATCTGATTGGCCAGTATTCATTTTCATGTTTATTTAAAATATTCTATTAAAAATTCTTAAAGGTTTGACAACAAATAACTTTTAATGCAGTGGCCCGATTCGGATAAAACAACTACTAAAATGTTCATCTCAATAAGACGATTCTAATGAGCCTAAGATCGTTAAAATCCAATCACACGCTCCTGTGATTGTTAAGGATTTGTGTCACTTCACATATTTAAGAATTGATTAAATTTAAACATCTAAATAAAAAATCTTTAATGATCTTAGCATTTTGTAGCTAAATTTGGATGATTTTAGACTCTTTAGAATTGTCTTATTGAGTCAAACACTTGTCATTTTATCCAAATTGGGCCACTCAATCAAAAGTTTTTCATTATCAAACATTTTAAATTTTTTAATAGTATTTCAAATATGAGCAAATCTATTACTTATTGGCCTTTGGTCATGTGACCATGGCAAGGTATTTTATTTATAGTCACACCTCTATACAATCACCAAAATAAGGCATGACCAACTTGTGATTATAGAGAGGTCTGACTGTAATACTTGTTTATTATAAATTTTTTTAAAACTTACCCTAACCCTAAACTCCTAATCCTAAAAAATGCATCGAAAAAATTTAGTTTTCGAGATTTTATACTATAATTTTATTATAATCAGGATTTTATTATAATCTACTACAATAATTAATCGATAATACTTCTGATCATCCCTATATTGTCCCACCTTGTTGCTAATTTTGTCCTTTATCCCTTTTCTAATTTGTTTCTCCATACTTACTTCATGTTATTAGTATATATAGATCTTTCTTATTGCTATTTATAGTTGTCCTAATTTCTATATATCTTTTTATAAATATATTTATTTCTATACCCGAATTCTTTATTAATTTATCTGTGATAACACGAAGTTGAATTGGTTTGATAATACTAAGTATCATTGAACAATTAAAGCCTTTATATATTATCAAGAATTTGCTAGTCAAATAAAGAGTTAGAAACACAGATTTTGAGATTAATGTTTTGGGTGTAATGTCTTAATGCAGATAGTAATGCAAAAGAAAGCTTTATTAGTATTAAAGAAATTAAAGATTAGAAAAAAATTGATTTGAAAATTTTGTAGTTTAATTAATTATATATATCAAATATGTAAATAAGTCTGATATATTTGCACTTCATATATCTAGAGAGAAAGTATTAGAAACTATCTTAATAATTGCTCATTTATAATAAAGTTTTCTTAATAAATACTTGTTGTATCATATTTCTTGGCTTTCATTTATTTTTGTATCATTTCTTCTTGAATCCTCTTTCCTTATATTTATAAACCCTGCCTTATATATTCCTTTTTTTGTTCACTATTGCTAACTAAATCTGGCCTACTAATCTGAAGCTCTTCCAATTCAATAGTTCAATGAGTTATACAACTTTAAAGCAAATATTCTTTGAAACAAAGGAATCCAATAAGCGATTTATTATAAATATATTTGGTCAAGTAAAAACTTCTTATCTTAATACTTTTACTCTGATTTCAAAGGTTAGAACTATTTAGTTTTTCTAAAAGTTGAACTCTTTGTAAGTTTCTTAAATTTGAACTCTGTGAGTTATTCTTTATTGAAGCTAAAAAGTGGTCTTATATAACTTTTCTTTGCTTAATAAATACATGAAATTTAGATAATTCTACTAACTCTATTGAATTGATTCTGCTATATTATTACTTTACTATCTTTGGGATAAAAGCCAGAAATAGCACTTTGTGCCTAGAGGTGTACTTGGTGCAAAAACTAGATTTACATTAGTACAAGAATTAGTATTACAGCCTAACCTCTCTATAATCACCAAGTCCATCGCGCCCTATTTTGGTGATTGTATAGAGATGTGACTATAAATAAAATACCTTGTCATGGTCATGTGACCAAAGGCCAATAAGTAATCTTTTTGCATATTTGAAATTATTAAAAAATTTAAGATGTTTGATAGTGAATAACTATTGATCTAGTTGACAATTTGGATAAAACAACTACAAGAGTGTTTGGCTTAATGAGACAATTCTAAAGAGTCCAAAATCATCAAATCTAATTACAATATGCTAAGATCTTTAAGGATTTTTTACTCAGATGTTTAAATTTAATCAATTCTTAAACATGTAAAGTAAAACAAATCCTTAACAATTTCTGAAGCATGTGATTCGATTTTAACAATCTTGGACTCATTAGAATCGTCATATCGAGACGAACATTTTGATAGTTGTTTCACCAAAATCGAACTACTAGATCAAAGTTATTGCTGTTAAACCTTTAAAAATTTTTAATAAAATATTTTAAATAAACAAGTATATGAATATTGGCCAATCAGATTATATAATCTATATTTAATTAAAATTGGTAACTATAACAAGGTATATTATTAATAAAATAGATAAAAAAATCATAATTTTTTGGTGATAGTGATTATAAGTAATATGTGACTATAATGAGATTTTTAAGTCCGTTGCACAATATTGGGTGCTTATATAGAGATGTGACTATATGGGGTGTGACTATAGAGAGGTCAAACTGTACTTAGTACTAGTACTATAGTATTAACAATGCTGAGACTGGGCTGTATATATTGTTTAGTCAAACTGAGAATAAACTGATTATGCCAATGAAATGCCAGTTTCAAAAACTAGATTATGACTCTAGCATGCATTTTTGCCATGTACACAAACTAGATTGAATACATATTTATCGAAGAAAAGAATAAGCAAATAATAGTAGCAAAATGCTAAGTGTGAAAACTGGTATGTATTCATTTTTTGGTAAAAAGGGAATAAACAAACAATAGCAGCAAAATGCCAGGTACAAAACTAGAAATTGTACAAATTGCTGCAGCACATTTCTATTCTATGCTGATTTTAACTAACTATAAGGAGAAAAATAATATCGTAATGATATTAACAAAAAAAAATTCTACAGTAAACAAACAAAGAACAGACTCAAAGTGGAAGCCTTTACAATATGCATGATTATTAAATAAGTAACTGCACAATGCAGTTGTGCAAACCAGAAGTAGAGGGAATATACTATTTTGTTTTGACAAATATATTTTGGCATTAAATTTTAATATTGCAAGTTTAAAGCACAAGTGATTTATATCAACCTATTTTTTTTTTTTTTTTTTTTTTTTTTAAGTTTAGAGGCCGTGTGCTATGGCCGGGATTTTATTATGAGTTATAGTGACGTAATATTTGTTACATGAATGAGGATACAACTAGCCACACGTGCACTTTTGGTGCCTAATTTAAGTAGTCCGCCCGAAGGTTCTACACTAGCTGCCATACCTACAACACAACTACGGGAATTGTCTATTTAAACCCTCTGGTTCATGGTCCTCCTATTACTACCCGACGCACTACATTTAATGCAGATATTGTGGGCCACAACCCTTTTAGGTATCGACGACCTAAGGGCTACTTTACCCTCGCACAAGAGCCTACCGGAACAAATTCCATGTCCCATACATGTACCATTGCCCGGATTTGGTAACCGAGGCTACCTGCCCTTATTAGGTTCGTTCCGATCGTAGTATCCGCCTTCTCTGGTGCATACCGTAGGACCGATTTTCACTACCTCCTAACTCGGGTCTTGCCAAACGGGTTCTTGTGGGTTTTTTCCGGTTCCCTGGATTTGCGATGTAACACATACATCATTGTGCCCGCAGGCTCCCATTCAAGATGGTGGAACCAAGGTTACAGGTTTAGCGCCCAACCGCTCATAAGCCACAATCACCGAACGCAGATTTAACTTCAAAACGTCGCCAGTGGGATTCGAACTGTCAACCTGCCGCTTGGGGGTGACACCTTGACCACTTCTCTAAGGCGCCACACCATTTTATATCAACCTATTAATTAAATATAATAAACAATGAAATATTAAAATAATATTATTTAAATACTGTACATTAAATTTATAATTAGACAAGTATTACACCAAGTAATGCTAGTACATTACTAATTGAAGAATGAAGTAATAATTTTATAATAAATTATTACAATATATAAAGTCATAAAGAAATAGCGAAGCTCAGTGCTTTTTTACTTTGCTTCTTGTCACTTGTTCTCTTTGATGCCCAATTATAATCTGGCTTCTACCCTTCTGCTCTCTTTCATTTATTGTACTTAGCATCCTGCTTGTTGTTATATGGAACAAGCTGAATGCACTGCACTATAGCGTGGGCTCGAACTCGTGACATTGCCATGTGTACTGAGTTAAATGCGCTGCACTATAGCGTGGGCTTGAACACATGATATTGTCATATATACTAAGTTAAATGCACTGTACTATAGCATGGGCTTGAACTCATGACATTTTTGTGTGTACTAAGTTGAATATGCTGCATCATAGCAAGGGCTATAACTTGTGATATTGTTGTGTGTACCAAGTTGAATGCACTGCACTATAGCATGAACTCAAACTTGTGGCACTATTGTGTGTTCAAGTTAAATGTGCTGCACTATAGTATGGGCTTGAACTTGTGAAGTTGTCATGTGTACTGAGTTGAATGTGCTGCACCATAGTGTGAACTCGAACTTATAAATTGTTATGTATATATGTGTATACCATGTTGAATGTGCTGCACCATAGTGTGGCTTGAACTTGTAAGGGTATCATATATAATAAGTTGAATGCGCTGCACTATAGCATGGGCTCGAACTTATACTATTGTCATATATACTGAGTTGAATGTGCCACACTATAGCATGAGCTCAAATTTGCTTTAAAAAAAAAGGTTTGATATTTATGTAATGAGTTAAATGTACTGCACCATAAGCATGTGCTTGAACTCAATATTAAAAGAAAAAAGATAGAATGCACCACACCTTAGCATCGGCAATCCTCAATTAAGCTTTGTCACATAATATATTCATATATATATAGAGTTGTTATGAGCACAATATGCCATAATGCAATAGCAAAAGAGAAAGTGATGAAGTAGAGTACTACTCCCATCATGTATCTTTATAATTAGTTAGAAACTACAATAAAGAAATCAGATGATCTGCCCTGCATGCTAATTGGTCTTTTATTTGGATATCTCATGATATGTGCACTTATATCATTCTGATATAACATATACCTCTAAAACAAATTCAACTATAATGTGTAAAAAAACTTATTTTTTTATACAATTCATTGTGTTAATAGTGATAACAGATTTAAATAATATTATTTGGTCAACTTTAGAAAACATGTCCATTTTGTAAAAAAAACTTATTTTTATATATAGCTAATACTGCAATAATGATAACAGATTTAAACTTAACAATTTTATTTATTACATATGATTATAATTTAATTTATATTCTTTTTATTGGGTGCATCCAAAAACATAATCAAATGTAAGAAAATTTTTAGTCATCCTATGACAATTCCTATTTAAAACTATAGATATTTGTAAATAATAAATTACTAAAGCAAGTGTGGAGTTCACTTTTGATTCTTTAGATTACATAAAGTTGATTTTTTGGTTTTACATTGAATGGAATTTGTTTGTCAGTCAAATTGTTTTAATTTACTGTACTGTAAATTAATAGAATAAAGTTTGCATCTAATATTAGGCCTTGCAAAGTAATTTTTCAGTTTGCATTATATGGGAACAGATAACTTGGCCAGTCAGTCAAATTTGATTTCTTTTTTTTTTTTAAATTGCTATAATTAGTGATATGGGCCAATAACAAAACCTTGGATTAGGGCTAAAACTAATATAATATAGCCCAGTCAACCAGGTCATACTGTCTTATAAAAAAGTTTGACCAATCAGATTATTGAATTCAAGCACATTGTGACAGAAAAATGGTATAACACTGAAAACCAGGCTAATAGGGTCACCAATACACAAAATAAACTAATACAAAGACTACTAAATCTAATAATAACTTTTCTTTACATCCTAATTGGTAGGCCTCGATCGAGACATGGATTAATTTGGTCCAAAAATTGGGTGTCTTCCAATACTGCAGCAGTCATGGTACTGGTTCTAAATTCTTATTACTTTTGAGCTTGAGTTTTGTTAATTATACTAATACTTATTATTACTTTTAATTCTTTTTACTAATATTTTCTGTATTGGCTTCTTTACTATTCAAGTGCACCTGAGTTTAAATCGACTTTCAGGTTCTGAATTTTAGTGTCATGTGACACAGATTCATGATTTGGGGCTTAACTATTTATATAAAAAGGGTTGATTACTAATTTGAACTTTATTTTTTAATTTTAGCTAATTAACAATAATGGGTCTCTTATGAATTACGAAACTACAACAAACAATAAATGTTAATGACCTTGTAGCAAGTGAATTTTTTTTATTTTACTCTAATTAAGCCCTGGCCCATAAAGAATGGGTCAACCCTCAGCCTGCTGCTAGCCCAGCCAGTAGGGCCAGGTCAGTCCATATCACTAGCTGTAATTTAATATTAGACCTTGTGAAGTTAATTTTTCAGTTTGCATTACATGGAAACTAATAACTTTGGTCAGTTGGTTAGATTTGTTTTCCTTTTTTTTTAATTGCTATAATTAATATTAGGCTTCACAAAGTTAATTTTTTGGTTTGCATTACATGGGAACTGATAACTTTGGTAAGCCAGTTGGATTTGTTTTTCTTTTTTTTAATTTGCTGTAATCTAATATTAGACCTTGTAAAGTTGATTTTTCATTTTGCATTACATGGGACTAATAATTTGGTTAGTTGGTTAGATTTTTTTTTTACCCTTTTTTTTTTTAATTTGCTGTAATCTAATATTAGGCCTTGTGAAGTTGATTTTTTGTTTTGTATTATATGGGAATTGATAACTTTAGTTAGTCAGTCAGATTTGTTTTTCATTTCTTTTAATTCCTGTAATCTAATATTAGGCCTCACAAAGTTGATTTTTTATTTTGCATTACATAGAACTGATAACTTCAGTTAGTTTGTTAGATTTGTTTTTTTTTTAATTTGCTGTAATTTAATATTAGGCCTCACAAAGTTGATTGTTTATTTTGCATTATATGAGAACTGATAACTTTGGTTAGTTAGTCAGATTAGTTTTTTTTAATTTGCTATAATCTAATATTAGGTCTTACAAAGTTGATTTTTCAGTTTTGTATTACATTTTCCTTTTTTTTGTTTTTTTTTTTAATTTACTATAATCTAATATTAGCCTTATAAAATTGATTTTTGGTTTTGCATTTTATGAGAACTAATAACTTCAGTCAGTTGGTCAGATTTTGTTTTCTTTTTTTTTTTAATTTACTGTAAACTAATATTAGGCCTTACAATATAGATTTTTTGTCTTTGCATTATATAGTAACTGATAACTTTGTTTAGTCAGTCAGATTTGGTTTCCTTTTTTTTATTTTTTTAATTTACTATAATCTAATATTAGGCTTCATGAAGATTTTTGCATTACCATAGAAACTAATAACTTCAGTTAGTTGATCAGATTTGTTTTCCTTTTTTTTTAATTTGCTATAATCTAATATTATTGTCTCATGAAGTTGATTTTTTTGGTTTACATTACATGGGAACTAATAACTAGTATTTTGACCCAGGTGACTGCTACCTGTGTCACTTATGGGTGAGCAGGTAAGGGCTGTGTCATTAATCACCTGATTATTTTTTATCAGAGGCCTAACCCCCTCTCTCTTCCTTAATATATATATAGTCAGGTTCTTATATATAATTTCAACTTTTTTTACCTTTCCTCTTTCTAAAAAATCATCTTATTTTTATCACTTCTCTAACCCAAGTTGAGTATTTGGCAACCCAGTTAGAAACAGGTTGGTCAACCTGCAGATTAACTTGTAATTAACATGCAGGTCAATCTATAAGGATTTCAAAATTTTATAATCCTTTTTACTTATGATTCAAAGATTTGATCTCTTAATTTTTTTAGCTTTTATAGTCTTTGTTCTTGAATCTCGTAGTATAATTATCTGTATTGAATAATGCAATATTATTATTGCTTTTTGAGACAGAACTAGACTGCATTTTTAATGTTATTATATAAATATAAATAAGACAAACTATTGATATGAATGGCAAGAAACAAACTATGTAGTGAAATAGTAAAACTACAAGATCTAGCAAAATGATAAAATCCTTTTAATTTACCCAAAAATCAGATTGGAATTTAAAAATAATAACTGTTAAAAATTTGAACTAAATATAAATTTAAGTTAGTTCTTATTATTAATACTATTGGTAGTATACAATAGAATCGAGACAATTCTTAAAAAAAAATTGAATTTTTAATTTATTATGCCCAAATGCTATACTATACTTACTTTTTATATAATATTTGCATATCATATTTTGATTAACATAAATCAACAAACATATATGCCCATTGATTAACCCAACCAGATCACCTGTGATCCAAGTAGACCCTTTGATTAACTTGGGTAACCTGTTGTTTGACATGACAGATCACCTGGTCATGATTTTTTGAATAGAACCAATTACTATTAATAGCTTTGGTCAGTAGATCAGTTTTGTTTTCTTTCTTTTTTTTTTTAATTTGCTATAATCTAATATTAGCCCACACAAAGTTAATTTTTTGGTTTGCATTTTATAGGACTGATAACTGCAATTAGTTAGTCAAATTTGTTTTTTCTTTTTTTTTTTGCTGTAATTTAATATTAGGCCTCGCAAAGTTGATTTTTTATTTTGCATTATATGAAAACTAATAACTTTAGTTAGTTGGTCATTTAATTTGCTATAATCTAATATTAGAGATCATGATTTTTTTGGGTTTTTTTTTTAATTTACTATTATCTAATATTAGGCCTTGTGAAGTTGATTTTTTAGTTTGTATTACATAGGAACTAATAACTTTGGTTAGCTAGTTAGTTTTGTTTTTCTCCTTTCCTTTTTTTTTAATTTGCTAAAATTTACTATTAGGCCTTATGAGATAATTATTTATTTTGTATTATATGAGAACTAAAAACTTTGTTTAGTTAGTCAGATTTGGATTTCTTTTTTCTTTTTTTTTTTAATTTGCTATAATCTAATATTGGACCTTATGAAGTTGATTTTTTGTTTTGCATAACATGGGAACTGATAACTTTGGTCAGTCAGTTAGATTAGTTTTTCTTTTTTTTTTCTTTTTTTTTAATTTGCTATAAACTAATATTGTACCTCACAAAGTTGATTTTTTATTTTGCATTATATGGAAACTAAAAATTTTGTTAGGTGGAATTTTTTTGTTTTTTTACTGTAATTTAATATTAAGCCTCACAAAGTTGACTTTTTGTTTTATATTACATAGGAACTAATACCTTCAGTCAGTTGGTTAGATTTGTTTTTCCTTTATTTTTTATTTTTTTTTAATTTACAATAAATTAATAAAAGTTTTTAATATACTGTAAATTAATAGAATCATGTTCACATCTAGATTAGGTCATGTGAAGTTGTTTTTTCATTTTGTATTACATGGACTTTAAAAACTTGGATCAAATGTTTACTTTTTTTTAATGTTTTTTCACTTAAAAGTAAAAATCACTACAATTCAGTAATAACTCAACCTTAACCACTATATGCACTACATTGGGAAAGATTTATATCTAAAGTAGTATAGTATAAGGTATAAATGTAGCTAAGTAGGATTATAATTGAGTATCATACTCACATGTATAGTAAAGCTATCATACTAATTATACTTGTGCGTAGTAAAACTATTATACTGATTATACTTATGTGTATATAACGATAAATATGTAATTTAAAATTATGTATATATGACAATTAAACATTGATTATTCATTGATATTAAATTAAAAGTTTGTAATAAAAATAATTGATTACATACATATGATTACTAAGATTAATTATTCATCAATATTAAATCAAAAGTTCATAATAAAGAATAAATGATTACATATATATGATTATGAAGATTGATTATCAAATAATACGGTATGATTAAATAAAATATTTATAATGATATTTTTGGGATTCTCTTTTACTTACAATTTTTTCAACGAGTAAGTTATTCTGTTTAAAAATATATTTTTGAAAATTTTGGGATTCTTGTTGGATAAAGATAATAATAATATATAATTTTTAGTATAAAAAATAGATAATTTTACTATTTAAGTTATTGATGGAATTGAGACGATTTATAAAGAGGATCTTAAACGTCTTAAGCGTTTGGAAAGATTTGAAAGTTATAGAACTGTTGATGTAAATAACAGCTTATACGTATATTAAGAAATAAATAATTTAATTAAATTTCTAATTAAAGTAATAATTAATAGAGCTTGAACTCAAATGAAGAATCTGATGCTGAATATAATTCAGCAATTGAATAATAGTAACTTATTTTATGAAAGATTTAACATCTCATATTGTTAATTATACATTAACACCTGCTGAATATCCTGCAACAAGCCCAGAGAGAGTTGCTTATGTGTTTAATATTGAAAGTTGGGAAGAGCCATTAGCTGCATTTAGAGATGTAAGTAATATAATAATAATTTTTGTAATCATTAAAATATATAGTAATTTATTATTTTTTTTTAACTAGTGATCCTGCTTTTATTATAGGAGGTTGTAAAAATTTATATTATTTTAGTACAATAAGTTGTTATACCATATTACAATTTCTAGCTACTAATTAAAATCCTCTCATAGTTAATAAAAACTTACTCGATACTGAAGTACTCAGGTGCAACCTGCTATAACAACTAGGTTTTCTCATACAGAGGCCCACAACTTCCTGCAAGTTATCTCTGTACTCACTAAATAGCTGCTGTTAGCCTTGTCAAGACTGCCTTTTTCTTTAAATTCTTCTCATCTGGCTTTGATAATGAAATGATTTTACTTAAAATCCATCACAAAAAAAAAAAAAAGTAAACCAAAATTGAAATATTCAGGAAAGCATAAAAGGGGCAACTACTAAACCTAAATGAAATACCAAGTAAAAACAAATAAAAGAAAAAGAAACAAGATGAGAAAAACAAAAAAAAATACTAATCTCAACAAATATGAAATGAAATCTATAATTTATAAAAATTAATAATACTGTATAGATGATCTACCCAAATATTATATGTTTAGTATTAAAAAGAAAAAAAAAAACAGTAACAGTAAAGTTCGCCTTATAGCAACAGTTTAAAACACCTCTGACATGTCATTCACTGTTTACTTTGCAGCTGAAGACCACTCGTAATATCGACTCCAAATAGGTAAACATTTCTGATTTGGAAGGAATAAATATTGCTGATCTTTTTGAAAGGGTAAATCGAAATGCCCACTTTGTTGAAATTTCGAAAGTACCAAAGGAGCGAGAAGGAAGTACACCAAATTATAAAGGCTTAAAAGAGTTACATTGTACTGAATATTATATCTAACCAGTATTCATATCTGTTTTTATATCCAAAAACCTTGACAAAACTAGCTACTACTTCTTTGCTTGGTAGTTTTTCAGACTTCTGCTAAGATGCCTCACTTAGGTAGGTTCTCCTTTTCANATACTACTGATCTTTTGAGAGGTAAGCCACTTTGTTGAATTTCGAAAATACCAAATGAGCGAGAAGAGTGTACACCAAGTTGTAAAGACTTGAAAGAGTTACGCTATACAGAATATAATATTTAACCAAGTACTTTTGTATGTTTTTATATTCAAAAACCTTGACAAAACTAGCTACTACTTCTTTGCTTGGTAGTTTTTCAGACTTCTGCTAAGATGCCTCACTTAGGTAGGTTCTCCTTTTCAACTCTATTTTAGTAATAACCAGCTCTGGTTCATAAAGAACCAAATACTCAGTAAATAGCCTTAAGCCCCAGCTGCTGAAAGTGAAATTTTGTTGCATGTTACATATGACAACTGTACAGTTTTCATAGATTGGCGTTGTAGAAAATTTGGTGTAAGGGATTGTTGGAAAGAGTTCATTTATTCAATATATAGTAATTTATAAAAATTATTTATATTATTTTTACATATAGTAATTTACATGAAAATGATTTGCTCCTGAAATTAAATAGAAATGAAATCTTTATTTACAGCAATAGCAGAAAAAGTAAATTCTATTTTTAATACATTAATGATATACGAAAATATTATTAGAAAATAATTTTAAATATATACAGTTGCCTCTCTTTAATCCGAACCTCTCTAAACTGAACACTATTAAACTCTCTCTAAACCGAACAAAATCTTCTAGAACATTTGTAAATGTTGTTATAAAGTTTAGATAAGCCATATATAACTTTTTGAAAACTGAACTTTTTCAAATTTTTACATACTAAAAAAAAGCAGTCCCAGCAGTTCGGATTAGAGAGAGTTAACTGTATTAAATATAAATTAGTTATCTAAAAAGTAAAAATATATTTTTTAAATAGATTGGGTTCAATTTTTAAAAAACCTCATATCATTGCATCACTTAATCCAAATATTTCAAAAGTTTTTAATAATGATTGGAATGCAGTACCTAATAACACAAATTGTGCAGAGCAACAAGTAATCATGAAGAAAAACAATTGAAATTAATGATAGCTATTTTTTAAGGTTACTTTTTTGTATCAAAAAAGATAAGGCTTGGTTTTCAAATTTATTAATTATTACTTATCAGGTTTAGTTTGCAAAAAACTAATTAATAATTGTTGCAGATCATAATTTAAAATGAAATCTACATTCTATACTTAACCTGCTAGCCTTCTAAAACCCATAAATACATATTTATTATAATTTTTTTTAAAACTAACCCTAACCTTAAACCTCTAACCCTAAAAAATGCACCCTAAAAAAATTTAGTTTTTGAGATTTTATACTATTATTTCATTTTAATATGGATTTTATTATGATCTGTCCAATAATTATACAGGTTTTTAAAAGCAAATTCTGGTGAATGATAAATAATAAATATGAAAATTTTTCTGGTTTAATTGTAGCAGCTATACTGTATTTTAATTTTTTTAATTTTAGGGAACAGAAATTGGATATGCAATATTTTAAGAAAATAGAAATTAAAAAAAAACTATAATATTGATCTTAGTGGACATGATAAAAGTAGTATCAAGCGAACATTTTAACTATCAAACAAAGCAGTAAGTAAAATTTTTTAATTAATTTAATACAAATTTTATTCAATTTATATTTATACCAGGAACGAATGCAATGAGTGCATAGTTTTACGCTGTTTGGAGTGGTATTTGTCCACAAAATCTTAGTTTGATTGGTCCGCATGACTTATTCGTCAAATTTTGGTTATTTTTCATGCATGATTTCATCACGCCATTATTCTTCACATGCGAATTTATCATGCCTTAAATCAGTATTCTTATATGGCATAGATTAACAAATGTGTAAATATATAATTATAGTTTATATGGTTTAAATATAACGATAAAATTACAACATAAGAAATATCATAGCTGCAATAACAAATGATATTAAAAGCAAGAATTTTAGACGCAAAAATTGGTAACCCGTTGCAAATTAATTTGTCTATTTACTTGATATTTGGCATTTTTCATTTTTTTCGTAGGATTTTTTATTGGGTTGATTAAATGATAATCACTGATTATCAAAGACAATAGCGAAATAATTTTCAGATAATTGATGATTAATTATATGATGCATCATAAACTTTGTTTAATTCGCTAATGCAAGTCAATAAAGTTTTGTGCCTTGCTTGATACCAAAAAGACCAAGTAAAATTTTTACTTAAGTTCCCAAATATCAATAGATTGAAATTATATTATCAAGTTGTTAGCCATAAAAAAGTAGAAGTAACATGTATGCAAAAAATCCTATGGTTTTTTGTAGATCTGGATAAATAATTTATGAGAAATGCGGTATGAACTATCAACTTTAAGTTTGACTTAGGGCTGTTAATCGGTCTGTACCGTCTGTTCAGGTTAAAAGACTGCCCAGTCCTTTAAAAAACCGAACCAGACTGCAGTCTAGTACTGAATAGGACCGAATAGAGCTAGACCGGACAGACTGATGATCAATATAATACTTTTTTGCTATAACAAGGAAATTAAGTTTGTCAGTATAAAGAATTCCAATAATTTTACAATAAGCTTTTCAAATTTGTAATATTTGCTTATATTATATAAGAGAGCAATAATTATATGTTTGATAATTTTGGTCATACATAAATTATGGATTAGAAAATAATATACAGTAGTATATTAATATAGCAAAATAACATCATTTAATTAACTTCATAAAATATGATAAAATCATTTAAAAAGATATTTTCTTACTTAACATTTGATAATTTGATTGAATAATATAATCATAATTGGGCATGCCAAATGTTCAATCTTGTACTGATTCAAGACAAGAATTGTAATACCGGTATATGAAAATATTAAAGTAAATTAACAAAACAATCAGATGTTACTTGCATAGAAAAAAATACTTATTAATATAATATTGTTAGCATTTACATGCCTATCAAATACTTAAACATTTATAAACTATATATTTAATAAAACAAAATATAAAAAATAAAGTATACTACTAGTATCAGGTTATTTCCAAGTTAAAATCAAAAAAAATTTTTAATCGGTAAAATGTTATAGTATAAAGTTTTATACGTATTTTATAAGCATAATAAAATTATATATGTATATAAAAAAAACCTGTTAGCAGGAAAAAAAATTTTTATAAAATTAAAATTTAGAATGGTAAGCCTTCAGTAAACAGCCCGAACTGTTTCATTATCAAGAGAATTTCGTGATTTAGTAACTGTTAATCCAGCTAAGCTAAATAGTTGTTCACATGGAACACTAGTAGACATAATAGCTAGATAATCTTGTATTTACTTATAGGCGTTGTTTGGAACACGAGTTTGAGGCAAGATAATAGTTAATTTAGTCAAATGCAAATTATTAAAAATCCCTAAATTAATCACTAGCTTGTTTCAAACTCGTGTTTCAAAATAATGCCCATAAGGCATTATTTCGCACACAAATTGTAAATCAACTGATCACCTATTGCTGTCATTAATAAAGTTCTCTATTTATTAACGTTAACAACAGCCCGTTCTCATTATACATTAATTGTGGTTTAAATATTGTTTAACAAACTAAGGGGTTTGTAATTGAATTTTAACCAAAAACAACATTTAATAGTTGTTTCAAAAATGCATATTATCATAATAATATTATGTTATTTGATATTTACTATTAGGCTGACGGTCCTTTCGGTCCATCCTAAAAAGGACCGGACCGGTCCAGTCCCTGGACGGACCGGACAATTAATAGCCCTAGTTTGACTCATTAGCCTGGCCTGTATATCGCTCATCAATTAGCAAATTTTGACACTGCCACGTTTTTTTTTTGCACATGAATAAGCATAATCTCCAATACAGATTTAAGAAATCTATCGCTATTTCTATTTTTCAAGTTGACAGAAAGTCGACAGATTGTAAAGGAAGCTAAACAGAGAGGCCCGGGCGGCGACTAACACAGGAAAAGACCAGAATACTGACGGAGGAAAACCGGTTCAATCACTATCCAAATTGAGGAAGGCGCAGGGAAAAGATAAGTGATTTAATCAATTGCCTAATTTGGACGTTTCATATGAAAACTAATATAATAAAGATCAACACAAGTATAAAATGCACGGACGTTAGGATGAACTACGGCAGCCCCATAAAAAAATCAAATTCACACTACCCTACTGAATCCTGCCATTTTGCAACCATACAAGTCCATAACTGGCCTGCATTATGCAGGTGGGAAACCATCGGCTAATCTTAAGCACCAATCTCAAGCAGCAACAGCTTGACTGCAACATCTTGGGGTCGACAGCCGGCCTGCATATGCAGGTGAGAGATCACTGGCTGATCCTGCAAATAGCTAAATCAATTTATACATCAAATGCACTGATGTATGCTGTATGTCACACTAAAAGGCTAATAAAGTTCAGTATCCAGCATTGTATGCCGGAGTGCTTCCAAATAAATATGGAATCACAAGTGTGCGATCTTGTTCGATTACTGTAATACTGTATATATGTACTGTACGTATTTACGTACTTATGATAATTTTTAATTTATACTATATTTTAATACAAATGTAATAAATCAACGCATTATATAAATCATGATTTTTTTTTACAGTAAAATTATAATAAATCAATTTATACTACATTTCACTAAATAAAAGAGGCACGTAAGCACCTCTAATTATACTAGTGCTATATTAACAATTAAATATATTGATCCATTAGATATTCAAAATATGGTATTTTATTTCCTATTTACATTTACTTGGACATTTGTTAACTATACACCTTTGTTCCTGGTTTCTAGCACGACTGCGTCATGCAGCTACCTTATTTATTAATAGCCAATAGGCAATTGAAAGCTAGAATACAAACTTCCAAAAATAAAAAACCTCAAAAATCAGCCAAAAATAGTATAGATAAAAATGATTTTGTTTCAGATACAAAAAGTACTAATGAATCATTAATGAACCAATAGAAAGATTGGAATATAAAAGTGTATGCTTTTAATTGAAGAAGAAAAGAGAAACTAAGAGAATTACGAATTGTCAATACAATCAAAAGCGTGAACATGAACTTGAACAAGAATAATAGTCTATGAAATAATCACAATATATTATATTTGCATATAAATATTGAATTTGTATTAAATTGATATTTGCGAAAACAATTTATCAATAAATATTTATATATTAAATATGTAATTGACAGTTGTAAATTTTTTTTTATAAATATCTGCGCTTCTAACAAATAATTATATACTTATAGATGGTAGTGAAATTATAGTGCCAATTTCTACATTTAGTAGTAGAAATTGTTAAAATAATTTCACCAAAAAATTTTTAATACCGAATCAAATTTCAATTGTTAAAATTAATTTACATACAAAAATTAAATCAACTGTTGGAATTAAATCAACTGTTGAAATTAAATCAACGGTTGAAATCAATCAATAGTTGATGGTTGAAATTAAATCAATAGTTGAAATTAAATCATTTGTTGAAATTAAATCAACAGTTGAAATTAAAATTAACAGTTTAAGAGTTTTCAAGCATTTCTCTCAAAGTGATTAGTTAATTAATTACCAATTCGGATAAGATTGGCACTATAGCTGTATTATTACCATATTTGGAATTAAGGATACACAAATATATAAACAATATATTAGTAAATCTGTTTTAGGCCTAATAAAAAGTTTTTTTGTACTAAGTAAATATTATTTTTTGATATAAGTAAAGTTGCAGAGCAGGTTCTTGTACATCTACTAGTAAAATTTCATTAAAATCGGACCAGTAGATAAGAAGATATGAGTAAAAACGTCTTTAAAATTCTTTAAATCATATAAAAAGTTTATATATACAGGCCTGATCCAGATTTTGTACTACCTTGTTTATATATTTGTTTTGCCCCAATTCTAAATATAGAAATATTGCTGATCTTATCTGAATTGGCAATTAAAGAGATCATGCACAAGTACTACAATTAATTGAAGTAATACTAATAGCAATTTTGTCAAAAGTTTTTGTTGCAAAATGCAGTTATTAAATTTTAGTACAACTATTATAGTTTCTAATCATCTTTTTTAGTTATTGCAATAATAAAATCGATTGGCTGAATAATTTATTTTTCACCAATTAAAAATTCTATACGCCAAGTCTGGAAGTTATAATCTAAATGCTCAAAGTTTTATTTTTTTGTTATAGCTAAGATATCTAGAGTCATGGCCCAAATTTTTTTTAACTCTAATATTACTACATTGTTTTTACTTTATTTGGAATCAAACCAAAACACTCAAATCTTTTATTTAACTCACATTAATTAAGTTTGGAATTAGGCTTCCTATTTTATTTGGAACCAAAAATTTAATAAAGTAGCTGCACAATGCTGTTGACAAGCTTAACAAAAGCTCAGTATGATACTTGATTTACTACAAATCAACATATGCTACTGTACGCAGTTAAGGCTAACTTGGTACTATCGCAATAAAACAATTGTTAAATTGTGATGATATTCTTGATCATAACTTGCTCATCAAAATATTAGTAGATTATATTATAAGTTTTAAAAAATGAATGTTTTAATATTAATACTAACTAATAAATTATTTACATCTAGCCTATATGTGTACAGCATTATATAATATAATTAATCAAGTATAAAATTTAATAATATATTGTGTTTATACCAGGAATGTAGTACAAAGTACGAAGTGTATGGTTTAATTCATACATCGCGTATGTTCACAAAATCTTGACTCTTATTAGTAGTTCCAATTTTATGTATTACATTAAAAATCATCTTTACACAGCTCTGATCAAATGATCTAGAGTCTGGATCTGTTATATCAGTCAAATTTGAAATTAGAGATCTAGAGAATGATCTATGAAATTTGGCGAATTTTGATTGGCTGTTGCATTTTTTTTTAAGGGTAGAGGGTACTATTTTAAAATTATATATAAACTTAATGGTAAAATTTTTTATATTTAATTTAATGAAAAATTATAATAAGTAAACTAATTATATTTTAAGCCAAGTTTGTAGAGCAGGATTTTCTGATTCTAATAATAATAAAATCATTAAAATTGGTTAAAAACTTAGTAAAATATAAAATTTTAAAGATTGAGTATTAAAATTTAGTAATAAAACTAACTTATAAATTTACGTAAATTGACCAATCAGCATTAACAATTTTGTGCAACCCAGAAAATTTTTGGCCAACCCAAAAAAACTTTATGATATATGCAAGTATATTTTTTTAAAATATAATAATAGTTCAAAATTTTACTATAATAGATAAATTGTTTTATTTATATTTTGTAAAATTTTAATAAAAATTAGTTGTAATTTAAAAAAGTTTTATTAGTAGCTATGTTAATTTTATATAAAATTTTCAAAATACCATATAAAAACTATATAAAAATGATCTATGTACCCTCTACCCTTAAGTTCAAGTTCATCACGGATTTTGTATATTTCACCGATTATTAAACGATATATCAATAGACAATATGAAGTTTATATTTTTGTTCATCCCAATTAATCCCTCAATGTGAGCTGTCTGTAAAAAGGTAATGCGATCTAAAGTTAAAGACTGCCATGCATATTTTCAAATAAAAAAAAATAATTTTTTAGACTAAATAATAGTTTAAAAGATCTTTTGTAGTGTTTGCTTCAAGAGGTCAAAAGCGAAGGGAAGAGTCATTTATATATTTTAGCAAAAAGAGCAAGTACAAGTTAAGATTTATAAAGCAATTATGAGGCCAAATTATTTGAAGTAAGTAATTTAGTCATAAAGACTTTTCAGTAAAGCATATTCATTAGTGATTTACTTGCTATTACTTTAATTTATTCAATCTTGCTTATATAGAAAGTGGTATTTATTAATTTATTATTTATTTTAATCGTAGGTATTATCAAATTTAGAGTAAACTATTAGGCTCATAAAGACGTTGACATATGCAATCCCAAATTATTTGTATATGGTATGTGATTATTTGTTAATTAAAGTAAAATTTACATTATTTAATCAACTCATTTTAATCTTTTATTTGATAAGATTTACTGTTAATCATATTGATAGTAAGAGAATAATTATTATCAAGTATTTTAATTTATTTTAATCAAAGTTAGGCCATGAAAAATTAATCAATTGGTTTTCATAACCGGCCAGGTCAAAATTTGGAAACCTCAAAAAAAATATTTTTATATGTTTTAATAACCGGGTGGGATTTTAAGAAAAATTTTATATAAAATTTCATAAAATTTTATATATGAAATTTAAAAAAAAAAGCCGGCCGGCCGGATCAGTTAAAAAGATACATGTTATGAAAACCAAGTAGTTAAATTTGTATGGCCTTATTAAAACAAAAAAATTTTTATTTTAATAAACATATGTAATTTTAAATTATTTTAATAAATAAACGATTTTAATTAATACAGTAATAATAATTATTTATTGTACGAGCTTTTTTATATTGCTATTTATAATACATTTGTTTGTAAAAATTTTTCTAATTTTAATTTTTCTCCTTTAAATATCGAGCAGCAACTTTACAATTAACGATCTTGAAGCTCAATGTTTTTATTTGTAACATGAAAAAAAACTTCAAAACAACTTGTAGATCAATTTCGATAAAAAAAAATATCTCTAAAATATAGAACCAATTCGATGAACTATTTTATATAAACATATTTATTTAATTATTTATTTATTTAAATTTTAACTTCACAAGAAAAAAACAGGCCCGAATTTGAATTCAAGACTATAAGAACTTTAAAAATGTTCTCCCAACAATTAAAACTAAAAATCTTCAGTTATAATAATTTTAAAAATATTAAATAAAGTCTTTACCAGTTATAAAAGCTTTAAAAATATTCTGGCTGAATATAGTCTTCACCCAGTTATTAGAGCAAACGATTCATATTCGTCAGATCGGAGGTTCCTATAAGACTTTAATATCTGTCGACCAATTTAGTCTTCTTCCACTTTAAAATAACCTGACCAAATAAAGCTTTTCATTAGCCATGAGAATTTTAAAAATTTTTGACTAAAATATAGTATGAAAATTTTAAAAATACCTGACAAAATATAGTCTTCACTCTGCTATAAGAATTACCAATAGACCAAACAGAGTCTTCGCCCACTAAAAGAATTTTAAAAACTTATGAGAATTTTAAAACCATCTAAATAAAATGCTATTTTTTTATAATAAATAACTCATTCATACGGGTATAGATTGGGGTGAAATTACTCTTTATAATAAGAAGTTTTTGTTGAAATTGTTGAAATTACTTGATAGTGAAATTGGTGAAATTAGTTTTTCAATATTAAAAATTAGTTTAAATTATGTCAAAAATTAATTAAAACTAAGCTAAATCAAATACAATAATTGTTTTAGATTTAATTTATAAACATATTAAAAATGTTGAAATTAATGTTGAAATTATTGTTGAAATTAAAAAAATTGAAAATTAATTTCACCCCCAACTATACGTACGGGTATATATTTTCATATATACCTGTGTGAATAAGCTTTCAAAAAAGCACAGGTTGTACATAAGACCCGTATAATAAAGTGCTGTTATAGTATTCCTGACCTTTGTGTTGTCGGGTTTGATCCAAACTTAGTACAATTAGTGAAGTTTTACTTTCTATAAAAAAAATATGTAAAAGGCTGCGATTGCGGCTAAGAAAAAAAATTTTTTATATAGCAGGTCCCACATATGACTAAAGATGGGTTTCATGCATGCGCATGATTCTGCAATTATGCGCATGAATGCACATTTTATCCCATCAAAATTTTATATAGAAAAATTTAATATAAAATAAGTATAATTAACATACTAATCTATCTATATACTTCAATTCTGAGTCTATTCGCTTTAACATTTTTGATTGGTCATATCCGAAAAGTGTGACCTAAATGTAGGAATACTAACAGAAATACGTAAGATGATTATGACTATTATCATGTTCGAGTAATTATTATAATATTCAAGTAATTATTATACTATTTTTTAATGCCCTTATTAACGCCCTTAAACAACACAAAATCGTGAAATGTGAATTTTTCAAATTTACTTTTGTTGCTGGATTGCCTAATATTTACAACTATTTTGGGCTAAAAAAGTTCACGAATTTGAAAACGTTTTGTATAATGGTTTCAAGTTCAAGAATAAGTGCAAGTACAAGAACAAGTGCAAGAACACGACAAATGCACTGCAACATATGATTAATAAAAAAATAGTGAAAATATTAGCGAATACAAAAAAAATTACATTCAACCAATATTTAGATAATTGATTTCTAGGATTTATGGACGTATTTTTTGCCGACCAGATTAACTGATAATCAACTAATTTTCTCAGTGACTCGTAGTTTTATGTCGATCAACCAACCAATAAAATCACGTTATGTTCAAAATACTAATTCAAACTAACCCACTATATATTGCAATTACTGGTATAGCGAACAAATTTTGTAATAAAATTTTTTATAAAAACTTATAATAAAAATCACAACAATTCTGATAAAAACTGTCTCAATTATGTACTGTGATACTGAAATAGAGTGTGAATTCTGTGGCAGAATTTATATTTTAATGCAAACCAGCTCAATTTTAACTATATACTGTAGTTAATAGAATAGTATGTTTAGTAAAAGAATTTTTTTGTGATGATTCAATGCAATCTAACTCAGCATATTTATGATATTATAATGCGAATTTATAGATTTTAACTAAGATTTTAACGTTTTATACAAACCTCCCGTGGCAGAGCCACAAATCAGGTGTCAAATTATATAAGATAAGCAACGATAAAGTTTACAATTAGCTAATTTGTAAAAATTTATATATATATAGGCAAAATTTGATTAAAAATCAATATGTAGTAACTTTATTTAGATATATTATTAATAATAAAAATAAAAATTAGAAAAAAATTTTTTATCATATGGTATTATGCGCATTAATGCGCATTTATGCGCATTTTTCCTATCTCTAATATATAAAAATTTGGTTTCTTTTTTCTGAATTAATTTAATTGTTATATCTGATTATTGTATTGTTGCATAATAATGTCTATAACATTATTTAAAATGATAGCCTGAATTATGCTTAATATAGGCTAAAATTCGAAATTACACCCTTATGCATCATTTTGCGAATACAGAAAACTTTATAATATTCTAAAAGTCATATTACAAAACCGTGTTTACGTTTCTGGTTTTAGCGTGACTGCGACGCGCAGCTACCTTATTCAATAATTTATAATTAGAAGTTAAATTTGTATAGAAATTAACTTTAATCATTTAATTGCATCTAAAAGTTTAACTTATTTAGGTGTTATGATGAAACACAGTATAAGAAGCATTTTGTATGAGAATGGAGTTGCAAATAGCATTAGTAAATATTATAAAAATATATATATATTTGAATACTTAAATCAAGTGATATATTAATAGACAAAACCAGTAATATCAGAAATAAATCAAAAGTATAACTTAAGCTTGAGAAAGGAATAATCATGTATTAAACTAGTTTAATATAAAATGCAAATCGGACCACAATGTTATGTGAAAATATAACCAATCAAAGAACAGTATTTGTTCACATTATTTCACTTCTCAGATAATATACACTATATTGTACTCCGTTCCTGGTATAGCCAAATTAATTTTAATGATTAAATTATTTCAACAGTTGAATTAATTTTGATAGTTAATTTAATTTCAACCATTTAATTAATTTTGACTATTAAATTAATTTCAACTGTTGAAAATAATTTTGGTTTCAACAATTGAATTTAATTTTCAACCGTTGAAATTTACAAAATTAAACCTTAATTTCACCATTATCTATATATATACTTATATATCTGACAAGTAAGCATGTTAGACACATATTCTAGTATACATATATATACATCATATGCATTTTTTATTTTTGATATACTACACAACATATATTAACCTTATACTATACTACTTAAGATAATACCTATTGAAAAATAGGTTCTGTTGCAGAATTCTATACATAATTTAAAAAATAACAAATAAGATGAGTAGCACAATCACTACCCATTGAACTAGTTTTTAATAAACAAAGTGTTTAATATAAAATCTGAGCAAGAATAATAGTAATTTTCCATTATTATTCAGCCGCGATTTATCTAGTGCCACATATAGTACAGTAGGTAAAAAATTTTTTAGAATATTCTAGAACAAATTATAAAACTATTCCTATCTTAAATTTTCCTTTATGAAATTGGATTTTATTTTCTAAACAAATTTATTCCTTGCAAAATTTGTATATATATAGTTAATATATCATATGCATACTATACATATTTCGCATACTTTACACACTATACAACTATACGTACTGTACATACTGTAGGATCCCAAGCTATACATAGATGGGTAACAATTTGCTATTGCTTATTTTTAACTATTTTTGTATAGATCTTTTCTATATTTAGTAATATTAATGCTTATTTTTGACTGTTTTTTTGTATATCTTTTTGTTTTTAGAAATATATAACAATTTTTTAAAATTGTTAGCTGTTCATAGATTGCTCGGGTCCTCATACTGTACTATTGTTCACAAATGGATACCTTTACTATCACAACTATTATATAAGAACTCAGCTCCAAAGAACCAAGTGAAGTCCTTATTTATTTGGAACTCTATGAATTAAATGAATCTTTAGAAAATAAAATTAAAAAAACGTATCAGAAATTGTTAATCACTATACGATCAAGACCTAGATGTGCACAAATGCTATTGTTACGGGTTAATCAATGACTTTCATTAAAAAAACATAACCAGATAGTAGAGGCACTAATAATTAATTAGGCACCAAACACACTATGAAGCAGGCAAGTGTTTATTATTACTATATTTATTTGTTACTTTTATTAATATGATTATATTTACTACAAAGGTGATATTTACTATACTAAGACTAAATTAATTAATTTCTTTTTATCAAATGATTCTAATTGCTTTTTTATATATGTCTAATTTAACTCATATTACTTATATCAAATATGGATCATACAATAGGACCCCGAAATATATATAGATAGATCAGTTATGAGTTTGCTTATTTTTGAGGTTTTTTATGCAGATCTTTTCTATTTATAGTAATTTTTTGCTTATTTTTGAAGTTTTTTCTGCAGATCTTTTCTTTTTTAGTAAACTTATAATTAATCTGACCTATTTATGTATATTTCGGGGTCCTCATACAATCCATTGTTTCTTATTAATTAACTTATAATTACTTCATATTTTATATGTGCATAAATTATCCACATTAGTATACTTCTATGTACTACCTTAATTGTTACTGTAACTTACCCCAGCATTTTTTAAATTACTGATCATCCATAATTGATCATTCGTTGATCTCATATTTATAATCTGATCAATAATGTGCATTACATGCACAAGTCATCAATCAATTGCTTATAGCCTTATTTTTCTGGCAAGTATGCCACATACTGCTTACTACTATACAACTATTCTATGCCTATTGTCTCATCAGACTTATAGAAGAAAAATTTCCTCTCCCACTAGAATGTGCATTATATACACAAAATATCACAGAATACTATAAGAAGGTCTCTATACGCACTTATCAATTGTTTAAATATTATAGTGTGGAATCCCTATACTGAACTCGTACCCTTAATTTAAACAAAATTTCAAGAATATCTGTGATAGATTTCATGTATATAATTGGAGAAACTGTATAGACAAGCTGATATAGATAATACTTATGGTGCATATAATGTCAGTAATAGTTATCTCTATGTTATTGGAGATAGTGCTCAAAAAACACTCCAAATTGGTATTTGCTATCATTCACGGAGCTCATGAATGAGGAGGGAGATATGTTAGCCTTAGAATTTATAATAAAATATTATTGGACAGGTATGTAACAGGATATTTGAAGCATATAAACACAAAAGCCAAGAAATCATATAGATCACATTGATCACAATGATCCTTTCAATCACATGGATCATACCAATATTAGTGATTTTATATATTATATAGATCTAATATATCATTAATTGTCCGAAGCATAGCTGAGGACACTATACTTCTAGACATTAGAGATCTGTCACGTCACGTGATGATGTTTGTCACGCTGCGTAATTAGCCAATAAATGCGTCGCGTGATAACACAACAAAAAATAAAAAATTTTAATTTTAAGTTTTAATAAAACTTAATAGTAGTATGCTAATAGTGGCTTTTTTTATTAAGTAAATCGACCTTCATTATTAAGACAATTTGTTCGCTATAACAAAATCTACCTACTTCTAAATTTTCATAAAAATCAGATAATTTTTTACTAATGGACATTTGCAAAAAACTAACTGGCATCATAATAGATTCTTTTGGTACAAAAGTGTATTTCATAAAAATCAACTAATAAAAAATCATCCAATTTTTATGAAAATTTAGAGGTAAGTAGAACTTATAATGATGAATAAATTGTCTTATTAATTAAGATCGATTTGCTTAATAAAAAATTTCCTAACTATGCATCAAAGTTGTCTTTTACATACATACAAGTTTACTTATTGCATGAAGCTAGCTAGAATTAATTAGTAAAATCTTATAATTCACAAATTTTTATTAATTCATTCTAACTTTATGCACTAAGTAAACTTGTTCAGCATCTAAAAATATATCAAATCAGCATAATTATTTTTATTTTACTTGAAATTTAGAGAATAGATGCATAATTTTGGATTTTTGATTAAAAAAGTCAAATTTAAGCATCTTTTCTCCAAATTTCAAGTAAAATAAAAAAAACATAGCCGATCTGATGTATTTTTAGATGCTGAACAAGTTTACTTAGTGCAATAAGTTAGAATTATTTAGTAAAATTTTATTAATAATAAGATTTTATAGACTTTTATTAATAAAATTTTACAAATTCTTATAATTCACAAATTCTTATAATTAATTCTAACTTTATGCACTAATTAAATTTGTTTAGCACCTAATAATATATCAAAGCTGCTATATTATTTTTATTTTACTTGAAATTTGGAGAACAGATGCATAATTTTGGATTTTTGATCAAAAAAATCAAATTTAAGCATATTTTCTCCAAATTTCAAGTAAAATAAAAATAACATAGCCGATTTGATGTATTTTTAGGAGCTAAACAAGTTTAATTATTGCATTAAATTAGAATTATTTAGTAAATTTTATGAATCATAAGATTTTATAGAATTTTATTAATAAAATTATATAAAATCTTATGATTCATAAAATTTTACCAATTAATTCTAATATAATGCACTAAGTAAACTTGTTTAGCACTTTAAAATACATCAAATCAGCTATGTTGTTTTCATTTTACTTGAAATTTGGAGAACAGATGCTTAAATATGACTTTTTTGATCAAAAATCCAAAATTATGCATCTGTTCTCCAAATTTCAAGTAAAATAAAAATAACATAGCTGATTTGATGTATTAATAGGTGCCAAACAAGTTTAATTAGTGCATANGACGGTCTTTTCGGTCCGTCCTAAAAAGGACTAGACCGGCCCGGTCCCTGGACGGACCGAAGGACCGTCGGTCCGGACTGGACCGATTAACAGCCCTAGTATCTCTGCAACAGTAATTATATATCTAATCCAAAGAATAAAAATACAAAAACTTTAATCGATTTAGGTGGACTATTATTGAAATATTATCAAAACTTCGGAAAAGCTTAACTTCAGTCTTTGTTTTGATAATTGCCTAATGCCGAGGGTTGTATACGTAACTTCTATAAGCTATTTTTAAAATGAAAGCTAATATTAAATTAAGTAAATTACCATGTAAGGTATAATAAAAAATTTCATCCTTTAATAACCTTAATGCTAGTTAATTTTATTCTGATCAGCATTAATATTAAAGCCGACCTGCATTATTATAATACTAGCATATTAGCCTATGCCTCCAGCACGGGTTAAGGGATTATACTGGTCATTTTAATTAATGCATATATTTTTTATTTATGTAGAATATAAAAATTTTTGATACTTTACGCTGATAATTTTATTGAATGAAAAATAATTACGGTTAATTATACATTGTCTAAAAAAGTGAACAGAATTAAACTTATTAACTAATTAAATGCTTATTTGTTATGCCTTATATCCATGATCTTTATCACTCTCACAGTTCATTATTAACAGAATAGAATAAAAAAAATTTATTTTTCAAATTTTCTTATTATTGTGTTTAATGCTTAATGCACAAAACAACCGTTTTTTTGAAAAAATTTGATAATGCAAACATTTGTTCCAAATTATATTTAATAAATTAGTAAAAAATCTCTGACTATATAGGTATTAAGATTTTCACTTATGATAATTTTCATTTATAAAACAGTATTTTCAAATTATGTAGTGTAAGTTTTTTAAGAGATTCACAAATAAGAAACAGAAACTTTAAAAATAATAAAAAAAAATTATTAAAGAAATAATTTTAATAAACTTGATATTGTTTATATATTTTTATTGATAGAATATTTTAATTTTATTTTAATTCCCAGTTCTTGGAAATCGAAAGAAAAATGTGTAAAACTTGAAAATTTACTTATTATCAATTATAGATAATAATATGTTCGATCACATCATGGCTAACTACTTTATTAACTATGGAGTTTATTTATAGACGTGACCATCTATAACAAAAATCAAAGAGATGTCACTATTACATCTCTAAGAAAAATTATCAAATGAACATCAATCAATTAATTTGATTGATCACTACCTATAATCAATAATGGACCATCCAATTACAGAAGAAACAACTAATTTACCATCAGAACCTTCAAGAATTTCCTGATTGGCATCAATAAATCAGTTATAAATTTTAATTTTTTCCTATCCAAAGTAAAGGAAACACCAACAATGCCATCTGGAATATCTTTAACTTTTATTCTAAGATTCCCACTACTGTATAAGGAAAGAAATTCATTAACCAACCAGTGACATAAGTGCCACCACCTGAACTAAATACTCTACATAGTAAGTAGCAACTAAATCCAAATAATAGATTCAAGGTGATCTAATCAAGAATCTAATCTAAATTTAATTTTCTTAAATGAGCAACCTTTTCTTGAAGTTTCCATCCAATCTTCAAGGGATCCTTCAAGCGCAACTTTTGGAATTCCACAACAAGTACACACAAATACTTAAAATATGACTTAACAGCATGTAGTAATAAATATGATTTGCAGTTAAGGAGTTTGGGTAGTTGTTGAAACTTACATACTAATAGATCCTTTAGATCAATGTTTATCTGCTGCGGTAACAGGTTTATTTACAACTTCAAGCCAAATATCTTTATCACCAGATATAATATCATCAACATGAACAATATGATCTTTTTTTCCTTCATGTTGAACAAATCTACTACTAAATTTCTCAGGGTTAAGATTAATATGTTTACTAACACCTTGATAAATTGTAATCCAACATTATCAGGACTTAAACGTAAATGTTTATAATAATTGTAAGCATAAAAAT
Source organism: Gigaspora rosea (assembly GCA_003550325.1). Taxonomy (NCBI): domain Eukaryota; kingdom Fungi; phylum Glomeromycota; class Glomeromycetes; order Diversisporales; family Gigasporaceae; genus Gigaspora; species Gigaspora rosea. The sequence goes on from QKWP01000118.1 coordinate 409,404, forward strand.
AGCGGCGGCGAAACCATTTGGACAATAAGGCCTTTCAATAACAGTTTTTTTCTAGAATCATCAAATTGGGAAGAGGCAGCTTATACTTTATGTTCATAATAATGTTTAGCAATTTGATCTTCAACTATGATCTATTTTATTTTCAAGTTCAATTTTGTTGCTCAAAATTTGAGTGCATCGAGCATTATTTGTTGAATTTATCCTTGAAATTTGTTTTTAATATCCGTAATATTATTTTCTCACGTTTTTAACATATTCCTATTGGGACTAACGATACACTGTGTCTCCATTGCTAGCCTGAGTAACTTTATAATTTTTCATCCTTAAAACTCATAAAAACTAGATACATCATTTATTTTTTAAATTTAATTCTTTAATAAAATATATATTAAAATAAGGGTTTGAAAATTTCGTGCACCTGCACGGTCGTGCACCTTTTGATCAACCAATCAAATTTTAGCACGTGATAGGCAATCGAGGTCAAACCGAGCTTCCGACCTTCTGACCCATCAATACAAATATATTTTACTAATTCGTGTAATATACTAAAATCGTTATGTTATAATAACGATATTTTTATTAATAATACTTATAATAAAAAAAAAAAAAAAAAAACTAAACAATTCAAAATCGTCGAAGAAAACACAGAAAAGACATAATGCCCACAAAAAAGACAAGAACACCGGAAGAACGCCTAAAAAAATGCGCAAGAAATCCAAAATCGCCAAGAAGAGGAACTCCGGAAGAACGTCTATACAAGAAAGAAAGTTAATAAACACAGAAAACACAAAAAACACAAAAAAAAACAACAAGAC
>QKWP01000118.1:411497-509792 GCA_003550325.1 Gigaspora rosea
ATTTTTATTTTACTTGAAATTTGGAGAAAATATGCTTAAATTTGACTTTTTTGATCAAAAATCCAAAATTATGCATCTGTTCTCCAAATTTCAAGTAAAATAAAAATAACATAGCTGATTTGATGTATTAATAGGTGCCAAACAAGTTTAATTAGTGCATAAAAGTTAGAATTAATTAATAAGAATTTGTGTATTATAAGAATTTGTAGAATTTTATTGATAAAATTCTATAAAATCTTATAATTTACAAAATTTAACTAAGTAAACTTGTATTTATTAATTGTTATTTTTGGCTTCGGACACTAATAGTATCTGTTTCCTAGTATATAGCAAATATCATTGATATATTCGATCATGAACTATGTAATATAAATATATAAATACGTTGAGTCTCACCCTGAGCCAAATCAATTGTCTACTAGACTAATTGGCCAGAGCGTTGCAACAGACCCTAAGTTTCTATGCGAAGTGATACAAAAATTAACTTCTTGATGTGCTTCAATTGTAAAAATCTTGACAAATTTTACTTTTTTGATATACTTGCATATATATAATGTAAACCTTATCAGAAATGGAATTTGGAAATTTTTTGTCTGTCCCCATACGTGTCTATATTTGTACTTTTAATGTTACTAACATATGCATATTAACGCATTTGTGTAATATGATGAACATCATATGATGAGCTCTGGACATATAATGCTACGCATTAGCCTAGTAGATAGTTATCTACTAAAATAGTTGTCTAATAAATAACTCATTATTATAATAAAGAATCGTGTTTTTATATACTAATTTATTAAATAAACTGATACTTGTGTCTTCATACAGTTGTGTAATCCAATTTTGATTGTATAATCATTAGTAATTAATGATATTGATCACATGATTACTGTGATAGTCTTCACTAGGGTTGGGCAATTGGACAAGTGGGTTGTCCAAAAAATTTAAATTTCCAAAATTGTCTATAATTTTTTTTAGAAATAAGAAACCTTTATTCAGAGTGAAGCAAACCAAATAATTAGGACAGTAATATATACTAATTTTTACTCTATCATCAGCAAATTTTATATATAGATATATATCGATTACTAACTGGTCAGATATATATCGATAGTAAATACCCCTGCTGATTTTTATCGATAGTAATAGTAATCGATATATATCTGATATAGAAGAATATAACAAATGATAAATTCACTATAACTAAAAAAAAAACACACAAAATAACAAGCATTCGAACTCTTACCCTAACCCGAATCCTAATGACGGCGAACCCTAACCCTAAACTAAATCCTAACAATGGCAAACCTAACTCTAATTCGAATCCTAATAACAGCTCCAACGGCGAAATCGTTTCTAAAGAAGAAAAGCATCCAATAGCTCCAAAATCCTAATAACGGCTCCAACAATGAAATTGTATTTAAAAGAACTCTAGTACCTGAACCTGAATCCTAACGACAGCTCCAATGGTGAAATTGTATCTAAAAGAAAAGCATCCAATAACTCCAGTAACGATACAAAATCGCAATTAAAAAAAGAAAAGCATTAGTAAATATAAAAAAAAACAAATTAACGTCCAAAATGAAAACATACCCAAAAACTGTGACTCCAATGGATTCAGTAATGCCAGTAAAATCACACAAAAAGAAAAGAAGAGTTAGTACTTAAATAAGAGAAAAAAAACAACAAAAAAAACAAGAAACGGCCCAAAAATAAAAACTTTGTGAAAACGATGATTCTAAAAAAATGACAGTTCCAATGACTTTCCAATAACAAAATCACACTTGAAAGGAAAGAAATATATAAGAAAAAAAAAACAAAAAAACAAAGTAGTGACCCCAAGACGAAAAACTTACCTTAAAATGGCAGTTCCAATAACTCCAGTAAAGAAGGCTCCAACGGCGAAATCAGCCGGAAAAGAGAAAAGCATCAATAAATATATAAGAAAATAAAAAAAAGCAACCTCAAGACAAAAAAACTTACCCAAAACGGTGACTCCATAACTCAAGTAATGACGGCTCCAACAGCGAAACGTACAAGAAGCGACACCTAAACAACGTACTCATAACAATACAAATTCCTACCAACAACAACCAACAACAACAGCAATATACAATTCACTAATACACCAGCGACAAAGCAAAATTATGACACCAACCTCAAACGATGGCTCTGGTAACGACGACAACACTATTTTCAAGCGAAGAATCTAGTCAACAACGATTACATACAAAAAAATATTGATTAGTAAAATGCGTTGAAACAAAAAATAAAAAAGCAATAATAAATAAATAAATAAAATAAATAAAAATAAATAAAATAAAAAAAAATAAATAAAATAAAAAAAATAACCAGAATAAAAAAAAAATAACCGGAATAAAAAAAAATAAAATATAATTAATAAAAAAAGCAAAAAAAGGATCAAAAAAAAAGATCTACTTAATGATCTAACGATCTATTTTTTAAATTATTACCGATGACGTAATATGAGGTATATCAGATCACAGGTTTCACGATTAATATCCATTAATTGCTATACACGTCACTCTGGTTATATTGACATTCTCTAGCAATGGAAAAATTGTCGATATATCCAGATGTCAGTTTAATAAGTATCTCTATTTATACCGACATTATATTGATATTGCGTAGATATGTCAGCTTAGGCAGAGGTAAATTTTTTTGTTTTCACTATGCTTATACTAAGAATAATAAACTTAGCAAAATGAATTTATTTTATCACAAAATGAATTTGTTTTAGATTTAGTATAAAATAATTTCATCATATATTTGTATAAAATAATAAAATAAATTTATTTTATGCTCATTGTTTCATGCTAAGCTTAGTATAAGCAAATTTAAAAAATTAATTTGATTGGTACACCTATAACGACAGTCGGTTTATAAAAATTGTCACTATATCCAGCAATAAAAGTTATCTTAAATAATTTTTTAATATTAAAATTGTCAGTATGTCGTTATAATCAATTTCTCTTATGATTGTTGGTATAACCAATGAATTTTTAACATTATAGATTTTTTTTTGAAAAAAGTGTCGATATAACCAGCTGTCGGTTAATCCAGCTGTCGGTATAACTAGAGTGATGTGTATATCGGTTTTAATAAATATGATAAAAATCGATTAATAGACATATAGCGATTTATATTTATTTATGCTATATATCGATTATAGATATATATATCATTAATTTTTAATCGATATATATCTTATCTATATTAAAAATTTCCTGATGTAATCAGTACTTCTGTACTTTTTACTTGTACAATGGTTGTTTTCTATATTTGGTTTTCCTTTTTTTTGGATTTTTTTTATATTATTTTTATTTAATTAAAATAAATAAAAGTTTTCCTTAGTTACTGNACAGAAAAGACATAATGCCCACAAAAAAGACAAGAACTCCGGAAGAACGTCTATACAAGAAAGAAAGTTAATAAACACAGAAAACACAAAAAACACAAAAAAAAACAACAAGACTCACCAAAGAATGATACAATTCCGCCAAAGAATCCCCGAAAAATGACTCAAGTTCACCCAAAGACAAGAACACCAGAAGAAGCCTAAAGCAAGAAAGAAATTAGTAGAAAACGTGCAAGAAATCCAAAATCGCCAACCTGTAAGAACGTCTAAACAAGAAAGAAAGTTAATAAACACAGAAACACAAAAAAAAACCAACAAAACTCACCAAAGAACGATACAAATCCGCCAAAGAATCCCCTGAAAATGACACAAGTTCACTCAAAGACAAGAAGACCAGAAGAACGCCTAAAACAAGAAAGGAATCAGTATTGAACATAAGAACACCAAAAAAAAAGAAAATAAATACAAGAAACGTCATAACAAAACTCACCAGAGAACGACGAAATCGCCGAAGAATCACTAGCAAAGTCGACGAAGAATCACCAGGAAACGACGTAAAGTCAACAAAGATCACCAGGAAACAACAGCACTAAGTCCACTAAAAAAATGCCTAAAACAAGAAAGAAAGTTAGTAGCAAACACAAGAAACATCAAGAGAAGAAGGAAAAAAAACTCACAGAAACGACGAAATTCGATAAAGTATCACCAGAAAGAATGACCGGAAGAGCCCTAAAAACAAGAAGCAAAGTTAGTAGTGAGCACTAAAAATAGAAATACCAAGAAAAAAAAAGTACAAAAAACACTGAGAAAAAAAAATGAACACGAGAAACACCAAAGACTCACCAGAAAACAATGCAAATTTGATGAAAAATCACCAGAAAACGACGACGACGCCCCACTGAAACCACCTAATACAAGAAAGTTAATAGTGTGCACAAGAAAAAAACAAAAAAAAAGCAAGAAAGACTTTCCAAAGAACGACGCAAATTCGAGAGGAATCACCAAAAAATGACAAAAATCCACCAAAGAACGCCTAAAACAAAACGATGAAGAATCACCAGAAAACAATGCAGGTTCACCAGAAGAGCACCTAAAAAGATACATCAAGAAAAAATACAAAACAAGAAACACGAATGCAAGAAAAAAAACCGCCTCACCAGAAAACGACGAAAATTCGAAGAACCACCAGTAAGTCTACCGGAAGAACGTCTAAAACAAAAAGTGTGAATATAAAAGCAGGTGAACAAAAAAAAAGAAAGAAAACCTTACCAAGAGAGCAACCAAAATCTACTCAAGAAAGTCAAAGAACGATATCGAAGATTCATCTAAAAATAAAAAAAATAAATACAGTATACGAAAATATAAAAAAAAATCGCGTGTTTGCATACCTGATATGGGTTACTAGGGTGGTGGATTGCTGAGGGGTGCACAACCGTGCAGGTGTACAAAAAACATATTCCCTTAAAATAATATAAAAATAAAACTTTTCAATATGTAATAAAGAATATAATTTATAAATATTTTGCATTTTCTGTAAAAACATTCTTGTTTATGAAGTGTGCCTAATAGTTTAATCTTGCTCATACCAATTATAAAGATGTTATTTTTATAACTTAACTTGCTTAACAAATATATGAATACTTACCAAATAATAGTGCTTGGATCCGGATTACAAAATCCGAATGTATCCGGATATAAAAAGGATAAAGGATTTATTTTTGCAAAGCGGATAATAAATCTGGATTTTTATTTTAGCTGTTATAAATTCAATTTTTTATCCGGATATTATATGCTAATCAACATCAGCCAATCAGAGAAGTTTAACGTGACTTTGATCAAAAAAGTATTTTAAACTGGAACATCTAAAAATTTTCTCATTGCCGAAATTTTTCTGATAAATTACCTAACTCCCAAAACTACATCATTGTCTCTAAGCTGAAGGTTCAAAAATAGTGATACAGCTTCCAGATAGTTATGTAATATACTGAACAAAACAGAAAAGATTCGAGGGAAACGAAAAAATTTTTGGGTGTCAAGAATTTATGATAATAACTGTAAAACAGTATCTATCCGGATATCTAAATAGATATCTGGATACAGGCATTAATTTATAGTTATTGTAGGTTGTAGTGAATAACCTAGTTACACACGGGTTCATATTCCGTGCCGAAGGCATGGGATTTAAATATGAACCCATGTGTGCAACAGGTTATTTAACACCCATATAATAACTATTTTATTGCACGGTGTCTGACATAACAATCCCATGCCAATAAGTAAATGAAAAAAGTCACTTAAGACCCGTGCAATAATTTGATTCACATAGTATATGGAGTATCTAGTGTTACTCATAGATCAAATAACAGATAAGATTTAAAATTTTCGATATGTTGAATAACCTGTTCAACATGCCAAGCTTTTCAATTCTGACCAGTATTATTTAATAAAAAAAATTTTGGAATTACAGCCATTATCATAAATTCTGGGATACCTAAAAATTTTCTCGTTTTCTAGTCTATTCTGTTTCGTCCTTAAATTACCTAACTCTCCAGAAACTATATTGCTATTTTCGATCCTTCATTCTGAGACAGAAATGTAGTTTCTGATGAGTTAGGTAATTTACCGGATGAGACAGAAAAAAGTCGAGAAAATTTTTGAGTTTATGGTAATTGCTGTAAATCCGGATACAATCCGGATTGTAAACTGGTATAACATGTAGAAAATTCTAGATCATGCACATGACATACCGATATGCATGTCCGCAGAAATTACTGATTTGCATGACTATGTCAAACAAGTCAAAACAAAACCGCGTTATCTATAGACATGCCGATAGGCCTAGTGAATGGTTTGTTATATGTATTAAATTAATTAGTTAATTATTAGAAGCATCCAAAGACATGAATGTTAGTTTAGAATCAGTAGAATACTTTCCCCGAATCATGTATATAAACCCTTCGTTTCACCTCACTATCTTCTTTAGATCTGTTCTCATTAAAAGACATAGTTCTCATATAAAGAGACTTGTTCTCAAGAGACTTCGATAGTTTCCCTTGGAATATATAGATAGATCCGAACTCTCCAATCCTTAGATAGAAGATTGTAATAGATTAGTTATATTATCTTAATAAAATATAACCGTGTCTTTATACACGTTAAATTAAACACTTATCTTGCAATTAATCATATCTTTATATACGTTTAGTTGTGCCTCTTTCGAACAAAGCCTTGTAAATTCTCTTGTTTAAGTCATATAATTACACACACTAACCTAACCAAATCGCCATAGATATATTTTATAGAGTATAAACGTTTAGTCCCCTGAATTATTTTAAGAGGTTAATTTCGGGTGTGACATTTTGGTGATGACTGTGAGATACAGCTCAACCACTCAGATATAATTTTTTAGAAGAATTTGAAAAGAAAGAATCATCAAATTAGTAAAGAATTAAAGAATCATTGTCAAAAACGGTAAAGAAAAGCTATACTTAGCTATACCAATATACCAAGTCTAAGAAGAACCCATGAAGTTAGTATTGCCAACTGGGAAGACTAGAAACAAAGAAGTAAATATTAAATAATTACATAAGATAAAATGAATAAAACATATCGATCATCAATGGTCAACCAACCACAAAGACGAGTCAAAACCTTGACAACCACGTTGTGACTACAACAAGTTCTACAGAATCCTTAAAAAGATCCCAAAAAGTGTTTCGATGCTCCTATTGTGATAGAAATGGCCACTGTGTTAGTAAATGTCCTAATGTTAGAGAATTAGAAAAAAAGTGCACTACACTTCTCATGACCCTCACATAGAACAACTCGACGAAGTGCAAGACTTAATCAATGAAGCTTATGGAAGCCGATATCTAGAAGAAGAACAATTTTCTCAAATTTTAGAATTTATATTAGAAATAATAGAAGACGTAACAGACTTCTGACAAACTCAAAAAGTAGAAATAGTCTACCTAAGTATTGACTTACCGGGCATAGGAACTTCCAATGACGACTATGAATGCAAAGGTCGTAAGAGTAAGCAAAAAGTTTCTCCAAAGCCTAGAAAAAAGAGACCCACCATGCTTGAAGTTCCAGAGTCGCGATCCGCCCTAGAAAGTCAAAAAGAACACAATGCAACCAATCAAGAATTTGAAAAAGAAAGGATGAAATATGTTAATAGAATCAACAAGCGAAGAATCAGAGATGCTAGAATCAAAGCATATGAACTGTACCAAGAATCTGTGGAAAAAAATCTTAAAGAAGATAAGATGGAAGATCAAGAAATAAGGACTAAAAAGAAAGAAATCTTAAATCCACAAAAATTGGTTATTATGGACTTCGATGATATGAAATTGGAACGACACAAGCATGAAACTCCAATAATATTTACCCATGAAAATTATCGAATTTCAGTTAATGCCTTTTGCAAGAATACTATAAAAACTTCTTCAAATCTTAAAAGTAATTCGCTTGGTTCTGCAGAAGAAATAGTTTTAAAGCTCCTTCTCCAAGAAACAGTGGACAAAATTAATGACAAAAGGGATATACCTAAAGAACTAATAGAATTGTTAAAAGCTGAATTAAATAGAGCAAATACAAGGAAATTAGATTCAACAATTACCAAAGTGTACGATATTGATAATCTTCAATTTAAAAATCAGAAAGCCAATAGTGCTAAGAAGGTAAAAAGTGAAATCGATAGTCCTGATAAGGATGAATTAAGTAGAATTAATATTGAAAAAGATGAAATCCTCCATCTTAACCAGAAATTAGAATTCATCGAAGATGATAGGACGAATGTACAAAACGACCCTGGAATCAGCTGCCAAGATGAACTAGATATAGTAAAGGACACCCAAGCGAAGAAATACATTGGAGCGACCTACCGTGCAAGAAGTGCAGAATTTGAGACCAGAAGTTGAATCAAGAGCATACAAAATGTTTGATAGTCCTCAAAAACTTACTACAAATAAACTAGTAAAGGATGAATAGTATCTGAAATATATAAGCACCGATAGTTCGGAAGTACCTATTGATTATAGGTATTGTCATCAAAGCATATTTGTTAAAAGAAACAAATCCCATGATATGATTGAACAAGGATTATATTATCAAGATAAAATCGACCTTAGAAGAACCTACAAAGATTGTAATAAGAAGATAAGTAATGCTAAAGAAATTGTATCGAAAAAGATGAACATGAAGCATTCAAGGATCATAAAAGATCTACTAAACTGGACAATCAAACTCAAATTAAAGATGCATCCTTTTATTACAAAGAATTCGCAGAGATAGAACACATTGACGAAACAGTAGAATGCCACTTCAAAATTGAGGCTGATATAGGACCCACAAATAATTTTTCTTCTTTTAGATAGTGCTCAAGAACTTTGTTAGAGGCCTTGTAGTATGCCATAGTTTTTGGTATCATTAATACTTCATTGGTGCTTATAATTTCATTGTTGTATCATAGTAAGAGTAAGTTTAGATTAGAATAGGAATAGGGTTTAGATTTAGATATACATGTGAGTCTAAATTGTTTTTGGTTTGCCATAATATTGTAATGCTAAAATTATTTTAGACAGTCTAAACCATAAATATTTTTAGCTATCTAAAATATTTTTAATATTTTTAGTTGCCAAAAATATTTTCAGATGCTGTAAATATTTTCAGCTACCAAAAATATTTTCAGCTACTAAAAATATTTTTTGGCAACCAAAATATTTTAGGAAACCTAAATATTTGACTGCTAAATGTTTTAAAATATTATTCTTCAATAATACATTATTGATTATTTTTGTTACTACATTTTTTTGCATTATTAATTAATACTTATGTATCTGTTCTCTTATAATCAAGTATACCTATTTGCTACCAAAGATAGTAATTTTTTAATTACTTTGCCTATTCTTAAAATTTTTGCCAAGGTACAAAATTCAAATAAATTAAAATTGCTTGTATGTAGTTTACATATGTACATATATAATAATTAAAATAATTCAAATGTTATAAATTAGAATGAATATTCAATGTATTCTTGTAATGTATGAAAATTGTAGATATGTAATATTTATATTAATTCATTTTTATTCACTTTTTATTTATTAATATATTTTTTTTTAATTTTTTATTTTTTACTATATTATTATTATTATTATTATTATTATTTTCTAAATTTTTTTTGCTTGCTTTTTTTTTAATAATTGTTAAATGGATACCAATTCTAAAATAACAATTCAGAATTGACATAAATTCAAAAATGTTGCAGTACAAGAATACATAAACTACTTTTTATCATTACTAACAGATTGCTTTAAGATTCAAATTGTGTTTATTACAATTTTATTTGGATGCATTAATTTATTTTATTGAGTTTTTTTATTTAATAATATGATAAATTATACCAATATAATATAACAAAAATATTAATAAAATCAATTTTATAAACATTGTACTAATCTAATAATAGTGCCAAAAAAAGGTAACAAACAAAAGATATTTAATTTAAATATACAGGATTTTCAAGTTTCAGTACTATCAAGATTTATTTGAGCAGAATCAGCTTGAGCTTAAGGCAAATTTAAATAAACAAATATTATTTTTAACTAAAATAAATAATATAATTTTAATATATTAATTGAAAAAATACCTTTAATTGCCTTCGAAATTAATTTTGTACTAATAATTTTGCTAGTGTACATTTCATCATGATGCTTTGATATTGGCAATGTTTTAATAACTTTATTTGCTTCTAAGAATTGCTTTTTAATTTCATTATCATTTGAACTAGCTATTTTATTAAGCCAATCACGAATTTCACAATAAATATTATAAGCATTAGGTCGTTCTTTTGGATCAGAATTCATGCATTTCTCAGCCAATTCAATATAGCATTTAGGAGTTCCAGATGNTGTACTACACGTAGTACATTTGAAGCAACAAAAAATAGCAGTTACAAAGGAATTTTTTTTAAACAAGTTTATTATTAATATTAAAAAAAATTCTGCCAAACTAAACTATAGTATTAATCAGATTTTTGTATACAAAAATTATTTATATATATATTTTTATAGATTTTTAACCTATTCTTCTAACTGTACTACCAGTAGTCTTTAGGCCTAAATCCTATTCATTAATAATATAATAAATTATACCAATATAATGTAACAAAAATATTAATAAAATCAATTTTATAAACATTATACTAATCTAATAATAATGCCAAAAAAAAGTAACAAATAGCTATTTAATTTAAATATACAGATTTTCAAATTTCAGTAATATCAAGATTTATTTGAGCAGAATTAGCTTGAGCTTAAGGCAAATTTAAATAAACAAATATTATTTTTAACTAAAATAAAATAATATACTTTTAATATATTAATTGAAAAAATACCTTTAATTGCCTTCAAAATTAATTTTGTACTAATAATTTTGCTAGTGTACATTTCATCAGGATGCTTTGATATTGGCAATGTTTTAATAATTTTATTTGCTTCTAAAAATTGCTTTTTAATTTCATTATCATTTGGACTAGCTATTTTATCAAGCCAATCATCAATTTTATCATGAATATCATAAGCACTAGGTCGTTCTTTTGGATCAGAATTCATGCATCTCTCAGCCAATTCAATATAGCATTTAGGAGTTCCGGATGCAAACTCTGGACGTGATCCTTTGCAAATCTTGACTGCAAGTTTTGTATCAAATTCATGACCATCAAAAGGTTTTTGTCCACTTGTCATTTCTGTCATAATAACTCCAAACCCATAAATATCAGCTGCTTGTGTAAACTGCTGCTCACCTGATAAAACTTCTGGTGCAACGTAAGGCATAACTCCACAAATATCTCCTTCTAAAACTTTTTCATCAGTCTTTCTAGACAATCCTAAATCTGCAATATATGATGTGATATTATCTTGCAAAATGTTGCCACTATGAAAATCAGCATGAATGTATCCTGCATATTCGTGAATCAAATCTAACTCATATGAACTATCTTTAAGTATTTGCAATTTAGTCTGCCAGGTAAGTGTACAAAAATTTTTTCTTAAATATTTATAAAGACTTCCATTATTAGCGTACTGAAATACCATCAAGTATTCTTTTGTTTCTGTATTTTGAGTTATGCCATATATTGCGAGCTTATTAGCTTTTAATTTACATGCCATAAGACTTTTGAACTTGAAGTTTAAACAACCAATTAGTTTATTAGTTATTATTAAAACAATAAATTAGCCTACTTCTTTTAAATAATCATTATTGTTTTCCATAGAACTGGCTGCCAACATCTTGAGTGTGACGGTGCTGGATTGTTCACGCGCTCTTTTGTAAATGTCATTATCACCATCCTTAATTGTTTCAACTTTTCGTATGCCATCCAACCAGGTTGCTGAATATACAGAGCCAAATCCTCCTTTACCGATTTTTTTAATTTCTGATAATCTATCGAATGGAATCCATTCAATCACATCTACATACCTCATGGCTCTAAGTTGAAACGTTTTTATGCAATCGTCAATATCCTTCTTATTTCTACTTGTCCACCTTGTTGCTATGTCAGGGTCGCATGATAGACACCATGCGCGATGAGTGTTATCTTCATTACAATGCGCACATTTTCCATATTCAGACTTTCTAATTTATATAATATAATATATAATTGATTTATTTTGCACCTGCGGTTTTAAGCTTTAGATCGAATGTAAATGATTTTTATATTTACCGACTAAATTAATACGAATAAAATGAAATAAATTTAAAAGTAATGGTAAATAAGTATTTATGAACTTGTTTTGTGAACTTATTTTGCTGTTTTTAATTCCATTGATTAATAAATGTTCTTTATACTCACTTTCTGAATGAGGTAATTAATGCGAATGAAATGAATTTAAACGTAATGGTAAATAAGTATTTATGAACTTGTTTGTGAACTTGTTTGCTGTTTTTAATTCCATCGATTTAATAATGTTCTTTATACTTACGGGCTAAATGACACAAACAATAAATAAATACGTATTTATGAGCTTAAATTACTGAAATAGATCAATAAATGCATTTTATGCTTACTCCCTAATAATTAAAATTGTGTAAAAAAAATTTAAATATCAGATATGAATAAACTATAAAACGTCATAAACAATTATTTATTTAACTCACTTTTGAATCCATTTCCACCATTCATTACTATTTTTTTCCACGCCAATTCCGTAACAATAACACCAGGCAGTTTTCCAAATTCCCATTGAATTACCTGCCTCAGCAGACTTCAGATAATATTTAAATGCTTTATACTTATCGATTTCGACTCTAATTCCTAAATAATAACAATATCCAACTTGGTACATTCCGTTAGAATTATTCATATCTGCCGATTTTTGATAACATGTGAATGCTTTTTTTCATCCTTTTCAATTCCTATTCCATATTCGTAACAATAACCGAGCAAATAATTTCCGTTTGAATCATTTGTATCGACCAATTTTTTGACTGCTATCGAAATTCAGTTGATTGAAAGCATCGGTAATTCGTGTAATTTCTTCTTCGTTTTCCATTTGGATTTAAAAAAATGTTTGGATGTCACCACGATTTACCGATATTTTTTTTTATTTATTTACTTTGGTTATACAATATATCCTAAATTATACCGGCTAATGATTGGTGCCATAATTCAAAATGCAATTTGGCGTAATGTAATAATTATTTATTACAAAAGTCGTAATTGTAATAATTACGAATATCGTAATTATTGTCACGGCTGATGCTGAAGTTGGCTGATGCTGAAGCTCAGGGGTCTCGATTGGAAGCTATAAGCCCTGCTAAAATCCACATATACTCTATAAATATAAAATCTACATCCAAACCTAAAACTATATTACATTCGCAATATCACCTTTATTAAATTTTTGCCTTATACAATATGCATGTTACAAAATTTGCCAAAAACTGTCCTTACCAATTAATAGATCTTAATTAAAAAATTTTTGAACATAAGTTGAACTTTCTTAATAAACATATAAACAGCTTTAAATTTAAATGATCTATAAATAAAAGCAAAATTTTTTATTTCAAGTTCGTGTTGTGAATCTTTTTGTCATATAATAGCGAACTTGTTTATTGATATATATCTATTCAAAAATCAAATAAAAAAGTTTTTGAAATTTGGCTTTTTAATATGAATCGTCCATCTTATACGAGTAAGCACTAAAAAAGAAGGTTAAATACAATCAGGAGTTTATTAACTGGTCCGAAAAAAATGCAACACAAATTGAAATGAGAGATTAAGATTAAATTTTATTATTATTCGCCGACGAAGTCTTCATGATTATAATAAAGTTCAAAGTTTTTACTGTATAACATTTATTTTAAGTGATGATAATTCTTCAACACTGCCATACTTTTGAAATAGCTTAACAGTTAACTCAAAGGATACACGTATCAATTAACGCGGTTTCTTTAAAAATATCGAGAGGAAATGATCTTTTTTATAGACACATATGGGCGGATGATGCTCATTACCTTTGACATCTAAATGTGATAAGTACGATTTTCCAGAACATACTATATACGTAAATATACTGTAAAATATACTGTATCAGGTATAACAGATAATACAGTAGTAAATAAATAATACGTACGTTGTATCAATAACAGATAATTATTTGTTATATCACGATCATTACTTTTATTAGTAATCAATGGTAGCCAAACCTTTTCATTGCCTTTTATGCGATAAGTCATATGCAAATAAAACTTCTTTAGTTACTCATGAACGAAAATTTCATAATCAAAACGTTATTATTCCACACCAACATATTCTTTCTGTTCCTCTTTATTCTTCATATTGCCACTTTCGTGGTCTGTTTATTGATACTATACAATCCCGACTTGGGTCACATCGTTCAACAGAAGGCAAAAAAAAATTGCGAAGAGAATTTGTTTTACTTTATCTTTCGAGAACAAGAAACTTTTACATTTCAAGTATCTGGCTACAAATATAATTGTGTATTTAAAGGTCAGGCTGGTGTAGAACGAATTGGTAAAATATTTCAGTGTCCTAACTGGTGGATAAAAGCAAACAAGTTTGGTGGAGAGACTATTGTCTATTATCAGCAACAAGATCCAATTACCAAAAATCTTATTGATAAGGAAGTAGGCTTTAGTTGGAAGCGAAAGTCATGCAAGATTTTTCAGGATGGTTATGAGTCTATTTATTTTTATGGGGGTTATGACATGTAGTTTTTTTACATATCGTCAAACAATTCTTATCGAAAATAATTAAGACAGTAAGTATTACTTTAGTATATTAGTCAATATTAAATTATTATAATTAATATATATCTTTTTTTTAGATAATATCAAACTTATAAGAATACGACGTATGAATTTTTTTTTATATAACGTTTAGATTTTTTTTTTTTGTAATTCTTTAGTTAGAGTACAAAAATTTTGTTTATAATAAATCGTTTTTAAGTTATAGTAATTATTATATAATGATTTTATATTATGATTTATTTAACAATATATTAATTACATATTGTTTATTATTATTATAATAAAACTTGATCTTATTTGTGATTTAACAAACAACGTGAGAAATAAATTTATTATGCTAAACCCAATTATAAATTGGATACGCCCAATCACCCCATGACCCTAAAGGAGAATATTTGCAAATTAAAGAACTTGTTGCTGTCCAGAGAAATGAAAAAAGAAGCTAGCTATGGTACTAGCTATTTTTGCGTATCAATTTCTATAAATTTTTCAGAATAAGAATTCGGAATGTTATGAATTAAAAAGTAAATTTGGCGATTTTCATATTTTTGTATTTCTTTAACTGGCGATTGCTGAGTTTTTCCACCACCCATTGTAGTTTTACCAAAAAACAAACGAACCTATAAATTACATAGTCAATATTAGTTTAAATACAGTATAAATTAAATTATAATAATAAACTATTTACATGTTGATGATTTTTTTTCTCCAAACTAGAACTTGAAAAATATCGCAATTTTAAACCTTCTGATTTTAGTGATCGCATAAAAGCTGGAATATGACATGCTAAAACATGCATATAAGGTGTTACGTCTTGGCGTTGATAAATTCCTTCTTGTATAATTTCTCCAGTTGCTTTTTTTAAAGTAGGCTGACAAAATGTAGATACCCAATTTTGTGCATCAATTTCAAATTTATTTATAGTTGCATCTGCCAACTCATCTTTACTACGCATTAATTTGTATAAACTAAAAAAATCTCGCCACAACTTTTCAATTGTTTGACCATGTGATCCTGGTAAATAATTTGTTACTGGAAAATTTTCTAATACACATTTTTTTGCCGGTCCCATTAAAGCAGTCCACTTGTATTTGTCTCCTACAGTTTCTGAATTATAAAATTGGAAATTCACACCAATAGATGCTATAGTATTTTCAATTTGATCACGGATACTAATATTTGATGATCGTGGTTGCAATAATTTTTGATTTTGACTTAGATTTACTTTTAAAGTCAAAATTTGGATAGTTCATTAATTCATAAAAAAGCTCTTCAAAAAGAACATCAACAATACATAACATTAAATGTAATTCATCGGGCACACAGTAGTTGGATTGTAAAAATGGTAACAAACTTTGATGATCTTTACGTTTTCCTAATTATATTATTAAAGAATAATATATTTTAATATATTATGTATTATTCTAGTTATAACAAGATTGTTTATTCAATTTAGTTAGATCGAAATTTGCACAATTTTGTTTGAGACCGTGTGAGTTTTGTGATTGCAATACAGGTATTCATCATATTTTGTGAGAAAATTTTTATATTTCTCTTCTATTAATAATTAATTCAAAAAAAAAATACGACGAATGTAAAGTAGTTATCTATCATGTATTCATGGATTCGTGGGACTCAAAAAACATTATGCATATCATTGATCTAACTAAATTGAAAAGAGCGATAATATATTCAAAAATTAATATAATGAGTAATATATACTATAATTATTATATACCATGTATATTTTGACTATTAATCCATGTTTTATTCATATTCCATCGTTCATTTTTGTGACAGTCACAATATAAACAAAAATAATGTGATGTCAGTCCATTAATTCCCAATACAAGTGCCATAAACTTCCAATCAGAAGAAAACCACAAATCTACTTTCCAAGAATTTCCTTCACTATCCTCAAATCCTTGATTAACTATTTGTTTTAATTCATCTATAAAAACATCAAAAGCTGATTGTAAAGATTCGAATTTTTCTATACCGGTATATAAACATATACTATAATAAATAAAATTTTAAATTAATATATATAAGAGGGGTGTGGCGACTTAGAGAAGTTGCCAGGTTGTCACCCCAAGCGGCAGGTCAAAAGTTCGAATCCCACTGGCAACGTTTTGAAAATAGGCCTGTGTTATGGTAACTGTGGCTCAAGATCAGTTGGGTAGAAATACCTGTAATCTTGGTTTCACCATCTTGAATGGAAGCTTCCGAGCGAATTGGTGTATTGTTACACTGACAAATCCAGGAAACTGAAAAACAGAAACCCCTTGGCAAATCCCGAGTAAGGAGGTAAATGACTGGCTACGACGGTGCTATCGGAAGAAGAGGGTGCCGGGTCAGACAACGAACCTTACGAGGGTTGTAGTAGGCGATATCAACGGTTCACAGAAATCTGGACTGCAAGTATATGGGTAAAGCCATAGCATTGATCGCTAAAAGAAACCGTACGATTAATTGGGTGGAACATGTATCGTACCAGTAAAATTCTATGTCAACCAGTCTGATTGGCATAGTGCAGCAGGTCATTCCTGGGAATTCACCCAAAAAAGGTGTCATGCTGGGTAATGTCAGAGGTTAAGTATTAGAGGGTTATGTGCTTAGCAGATAATCAAAGGATTTAAATAGGCAATTCCTGTAGTTGGGTTGCATATGGCAGCTAGTATAGAACCTTAGGGCGGACTACTTAAATTAGACACCAAAAGTGTACGTGTAGCTAGTTGTATTCTCGTTACTGTTGTAAAAGTCTGTATATCTTAAAAATTTTAATAAATCACTTGTCGGCGAGACTGCCAAAGTTAAAAAAAAAATATATATATATATATAAAAGATTCGAATAATAAATAATTAATAATTACCAGTGTTGTTTTATAGGATCAAGTACACTATTCTCTTCATTTAAAATACAAACTGTAAATATTACATGATGGGTTGATCGTCCAACTTCACGTCCATTTCCATCTAATTTTAATTTAATAACATCGTCATGAGATATAACTGCTTTATTAACAAGAGTAGAAATAATAATTGATAAAAGTGCAGTCAAAGATCAGTAAGCTCCATTTTCTATATCTGTTAATAATATCTCAATATTATCAAGTGAATCTGTAGAATTATCTAGCACTGGTAAGTTTCCAGATATAAATTTCGTATTAGGTTGGATTTGAAATGTTGTTATTGGTATTAAATTATCCATAGCTTTATTAATAAGTTGGCATCGTTCTGCAATTAAATATTCACGCACCTTACTTGGTATCAGTGTTGTCATGGGACACAGACACGGATGGCGGACAGTCCAGAACGGGACGTCAGGGACATGTCCGCCCAGAATTTTTTTTGTCCCGGATGTTTAGCTAATCAACACATGATAACCAGCCAATAAAATTCTTTGTATCCTCTGGAAATTATCACATAATCCAAACTAAGGGTCTGTATATTCCGCAATTTGATTGGTTTACCCAGCGGACATGTCCTGGACATAGTAGGAACAAAGTTAAAAATTAGGCAGACATTGTCCGTGTACAATATCATGTCAGGACAATATTGTGGACATGTCCCGGACGTCCAATCCTGGACTGTCCGTGTCCCTGTAAAATTGGCGGGACAATGTCCGTGTACAACACTGCTTGGTATTACAGCGATAATTGACAATATCCATCTCGAAATACTAATGATTCATCACATGCACGGACAATTGAATCCAATTCTTGATCAGTTATTTCTTTGGTTTTGTTTGATACATATTGAAACTTTATATCTTGAGTAGAAGCACGAATTGTAAGATGTTCTAAGTTTGCATTTTGAAAATTATGTTGCATAAACTATAGTTTAATGCTATTATTACATCCTCTCCTAAACTTTTTAATCGTTTATTTCGTTGTAATTCAGATTTTAAATCATTATATTCTTTTTTTCGAACATGAGATAGGGTTGATTTTGCTTGTGCATTAATATGTCTTTGATCTAGACAGTTTAGATCAAACCCAAAGAAAATAATCCAGAGAGTCTAGAATTTTCATTTCCTCGCAATTTCTATTATTATAATACAAATTAATTTTATTTCAATGTTTATATTAATTTATTTTTAAGCTCAATAAAATATAAATTAACCTTTAAAAAAAGTTGTGCCGCATGGCTTGCAGATTGTTTACTTGTTACGGATTCTTCATTTTTATTACTAACCCAATTGGCTATAAATTTTACTTTTCCGTTAAACTGATATTCAGTTAAACAGGTTGCTTAAACTCCACTAATATTTAAGCGAATAATATAATTGGTAGGAATAGGATAGCGTACTCCATCTGCAGTAGTTCTTTTTGTCATTTTGATATGACTTGGATAGTAACCTAAACGTAATACTTTGTAATGATATTCTATTGGTTTTTTTTGATTTAATACGAGTTACATATATATTAGGATATTCATCACGAATATTGCAAAGACTATTGGTATAATTGGATACGGGTAAAGACTGAAGAGGCTGTCGATTTTCTTGAGATTTTTGCATAGAAGATTGGTTTTTAAAATGTTTTTCATTTTTATAAAAATTATTTATCAATAATGGTAGAGCGAAAGTAACATTGGACATTGTTGAGCTAAATTGAGCCATTTAACTAAATAGTAGTACGTTAACTAGTAGAAAATAAGTTAACAAAATTAAACATATTGAAGCTATGTTGAAGGAACTTTCTAGTATACTAGAATAACTATTTTGGGACGATCTCTCGACGATGTTTTGCTCCAAACTTGGAAGAAAGAATATAGCTTGTTAAATAAAGAACGTTTAAATTAGCCAATTAGATTTTTTTCTGATTGTCTATTCCCACGTTACTATGTTTGGTAATACAAATTTTAAATTGTCACATACCGGTAAATTTGATTGGCAAGATTTGATGTACAAAATTCGGAAAATCTTAACATGTGATTCGAAAATATCACGTAAATGAGTCAAATTAGCCCATATGAATACTTATTAGCTAATCAAATCGGTAAGCACAAATTACACAGCTGCCCTACCTTGTTTAATGCGTTAGGGTGTGTCAAGTATGCATCCACTTATTTGCGTGGGTAATACCTGGAGAGGAAATAGCCAATCGGAGAGTGCAAATTTTGACTATTCCGGATCAGCCCGACGAAGAATTCGAACACGCGTAAAAGAAGAAAAAAGCGAAAATATAATGTTTAAATCGATCTTGGAACACTAATTAAAAATGATGGGAATGAAATTTTACATATAGTAAACATCACTCTAGCCCTATAGCCTCTAACATAAAGCACTACCCTAAATTTTTATCTAACGCACTTAGTTTATTTACAAAATAGGTTTTTGTATTACCCGCGCAAATAAGTAAAATGGGTCAAAGCATGGCCCAGATTGCATAAGGAGTGCATTTCCTACGTTGTGAATACAAAGTAAAAAAAATCCGTAATTAGAAATTTTATCTTGTGTTCTCAAAGCAGGAAGATGCTCTCCTCATGCAAATCTGGGCCACACTTGACACATTAAACAAGGTATGGTAGCAGTTAAAAATTGAAAAAGACCTCTGCTGTGTTTCACCAACCAAGATCGCCAGCTGCATAAAAAATTAAACGCACAAACTTATAAATAACTTAATAAATGGTAATCTTTATACCTTAAACAAAATCTTTTCCTTTGTTTTATCACAATTCAAAAATATATAGAAATATTGTTATCTATAACTTTAAGAATCTATAGAAATTAATAATCCGTTACTGTATTAATATTGTCAATAGACAGAGTAAGGTATAAGGAATATTTAAATAAAATATTTTAGAATCCATCTGGGATTTCTGACTTTCGTTGCTATTAACGCGTTAATTTGGGAGGAATTTTTATGCAATTCGTTTGTACCATTTCACTATTACCTATAAATTTTCATGTTAGTAAATTACATACAATTTCATCTAATATTTAATTTACCCTAGTATAACACTATCAGCCTTATCTTCCACAACAAAATAGTGACAGCAATATCAGCAAAAATTATACTATTTTTAATATAGAACTACATGCTATATTTCTAAATGTTAACTTTTTTCAAAATTCAAAAATAACTTTTGTACCTATAGTTTTTTTATTATTAAACTCACATTAATAACTCCCAAAAGTTAAGACATATTGTGTTAAAATCATTTCATTTCTTCCTTCATTAATTTTTGTCCCAAAATTTATTGCAAAAAATTATATTTTGTGCATATCTTGTTTTAATTATCAAGTTATTGATGCATCAAAAATTTGATAATATGGGTGATGCTAATGAGATGTATGCTCTTGGTTTTAAATATCTTCATGGAATTGGAGTTGAAAAAGATGAACATAAGGCATTCTTTTATTATCAAAAATCTGCTAATATGGGTAATGTTCTTGGAACACTCGAAGTTGGTGATTGCTATCAAAACGGAATCGGTGTTGAAAAGGACGAACATAAGGCATCTATTTATTATCTAACATTTGGACACTATTGTCAAAATGGAATCGGTGTCAAAAAGGACGTAATTAAGGAATTCATTTACTATCTAAAATCAGCAAATATGGGTAATGTAGATGGAATATTTGAGCTTGGTAATTGTTATCAAAATGGGATCGGTGTCAAAAAGGACGAACATAAGGCATTCATTTATTATCAAAAATCAGCAGATATGGGTAATGCAGATGGAATAATTGAACTTGGTAAATGTTATCAAAATGGAATCGGTGTTAAAAAGAACGAACATAAGGCGTTTATTTATTATCAAAAATCAGCAGATATGGATAATGCAGATAGAATATTTGAACTTGGTTATTGTTATCAAAATGGAATCGGTGTTAAAAAAGACGAACATAAATCATTCGTTTTTTTATTATCAAAAATCAGCTGATATGGGTAATGCTAAAGCAATGAACAGTATCGGACGATGTTATGAAAATGGGATAGGAATCGAGAAAAATGAAAAAAAAGCCTTTGAATGGTATCAAAAATCTGCAGAGAAAGGAAGTACTGCTGGGATTGATCTTGTTGAATATTGTTATCGAAATGGAATTGGAATAAATAAAGATAGACATGATGAATTATATGAGAAATCTGAGACGAATTTTGATTTAAATAATTTAACATGGTTTTCATACAAGGAATTAAAAAAATAGGAGAAGGAGGATTTTCGACTGTGTATTATGCCGAACGAACCATACTAAAACGAACGAAATTGAAAATATTTTATAATAAAGAGAAGGAAACTTATGCTCTAAAGTTAATTCATAATTCAAATCGACAGGAATTTATTAATGAGGTGTTTTTTTTTCTTTTAAAAATATATGTTCAATATTCTTTACATTTAACCTATATTTTTAAATAAATAAATATATATATAGTTAAAAGCATACAGTAAAATTGAAGATTCGTTTTTAAAGGTATTTTAGTGATTTTATTTATGTTACAACATTATTTTTTTAATTTATTTATTATTTTACCATTAAATTATTTTTAGCCAAAAGCATCTTCCGATGATAATCATTCATTTTTAAAATGCTTTGGCGTATCAATAGATAAAATCTCCAAAGATTTTATTCTTGTTTTAAAATATGCAAAAATGGGTTCTTTACGTAGAAACCTTTATGAAATATCACAAATGAAATGGGAAATCAAATTAAATTTGTTACATTGTATCGTTTCAG
This sequence comes from Gigaspora rosea, assembly GCA_003550325.1. NCBI lineage: Eukaryota > Fungi > Glomeromycota > Glomeromycetes > Diversisporales > Gigasporaceae > Gigaspora > Gigaspora rosea. The sequence continues at coordinate 433,841 of QKWP01000118.1, forward strand.
ATCTTAAAATAATTCATCATTCGAAATATGTTCATCGGGATTTACATAGCGGCAATATTTTGCTAAATGATTTACATAATGCAAATATCGCTGACTTAGGATTTTCGATTTCGTATTTTAAGAAACAAGAACATGAAATTCGTGGAATTATGCCTTATATTGCTCCAGAAGTTTTATCAGGTCAACGGTTTACCCAAGCAGCCGATATTTACAGCGTCGGAATTATCATGTGGGAAATATCAGACGGACAAAGAGTTTTTGATGGAGAACCGTTCGATATTAACCTCGCACTCAAGATTTGCAATGGATTGCGACCAACATTTGCTCCTGGTACACCTGATTGTTATGCTGACTTAGCCAAACAATGTATGGATTCAGATCCGAAAAAACGACCTACCGCTGAAGAAATTCACTTCCAAACTATTAATTGGCTTAATAAATTTATACTTTATGAAATTGATGATGAAATCATAAAACAGTTTTTAGAAGCTGATAAAATAATTAAACCAAAAAACAAGCTAAGACATCCGGATAACATGTACACAAGCAAAATCATAAACACGCTGCAGATATCAAACGCAATTAAATCAGAAAGTAAATCTGTTGATTCAATTGAAACTTTTAATAATTATGTAAACAGCGGGTTGATTAACTTAAATATCAGTGATAATTATAAATCTGAAGCATAAAAACAGTCTGAAACACTAGTAATAAAATAGGTGAGATATTGTTGGGATGTGAAGATTTTCTCTTGCTGAGGGTTGAGAATTTATTTATTAATTGCTTTCATTTTTAGTTGTGACTTTAGATATATCTTGAGTATAGCAAGATTGGTTATGTGTATGTATGTATACTGTATAATAAACATACTGTAATAAAAAATCTAATATTTCTGTCAGTTCATTAAACATGTTTATTATGCATTTCTTGAATTTAACCAAAAATTTTGTATTCAATTGATATTAATGGGTTTAGCATTAACTTATTTCGAAAATAAGTTAGTATTTTAAAATATCACATCGGGAATTAAATAACCGTACCCAGTGATAAAATTAGCTTTTTTTGATAGCTATATACCGGCAAGTGATTATATAAATAATGAAATAAGCGAATTTATTCTTCACTTATTTTAAGATAAATATATCATTTATTTTAGGAGAATTTACATATAAGGGCCCGGAAAATGAAAATAATTGCAAATAAGGGCCCAGAATAAAATAGTTACATATAAAGGCCCAAATCTTGAAATATTTTATAATTAAGGGCCAAAGCAACTTTGCGTTATGATGATATTGGTTCTTTGAAGTAAATATGTACTACATAATATATTTTATGTTTTATACTCTTTTTCGCTTAACGAACCTTTATTTTAACCAAGATAAGTTCGACTAGGTTAAGCACGATATTATTAATATCATAGCGTTTAAACTAATAAGTCTATCCTATATCAAGAATAGTCATAAAACATGAATTACATTTTGTGAAGGTTACTACTCGTTAATCGAAGATATTTAGAACCGCAATAACTCATTTGCATTCGTAGAGAAAGTTAAATTACTTACTTTTAAAAATTGGCTAAAGTAGTTACAATTTTTACATGCAAGACGCTTAGAATAAATGCAATACTGAGTAAAAAGTAATACGTTTAACTGCCAAAAGAAAATTACATCTATGTAATTTCAAATGTTAAAAACTTATTGCTAAATCCAATTATTTACGATAATTTGGGCCCTTGATTGTAATATTTTTCAAAATTTGGGTATTGTCGCGAAATATCAGGCCGGGGCGTTATTTAGAAAATCATACCTCCTAAAAATAGCATATATGAATTCGAAATAACGGCCCGGCTCCAGGGCAGGGCCGATGATTTTCTGCGGTGATAAATTGTTAATTTCGTCCGTGACAAATTCAAATTCTGCAAAATTTCCGTGCATTAAAATTCATAATTTCTGCGTGAATTCTGCATTGCCATTTATAAATTCTGCGTTGGCTATATAGAAATCTTGAATATTCTGCAATTTGGCGTTTAGTCTTCGGCTTATTTAGGATATTACAACTGTTTTCATAATTTCTGGACCACCTAAAAATTTTTCGTTTCCCGAAACCTCTTCGATCCCGTTCTAAGAATCACCTACCTTTTCGGAAATTACTTTTCTGTCTCCGTATCGAAGTTACAAGCACAGCGAAATAGTTTCCGAAAAAGTAGGTGATTCTTAGAACGGGATCGAAGAGGTTTCGGGAAACGAAAAAATTTTTAAGTGGTCCAGAAATTATGAAAACAGCTGTAAGCAAAATTTTCTCCTGTTTACCACGCTCGTATTTCAGGTTTATTTATTTTCTACATCGGAATTTTTCGGAAGTTATATTTTTAGAACCTTGCACCTATAAAAAAACCCAAATAATTTATAAATCCCTACTTTCTGCGATAATTCCGTGTTATTCTTAATACATTCCGTGTTTACAACCTAATTCCGTGATTTCTGCGGCATTCGGTGAAATGCAGAAAATCATCGGCCCTGCTCCGGGGCCAGTGATTTTATGTTTTCACATAATACCACAGAATTCACATGAATACGCCTATATCACATAATTTGGTGTTTATCACCGCAGAATAGCACATAATATGCCTATTTATAAGAATTGTCACATAATTTGCCAATTTATTGGCAAGTCGATATAGTGTCGATATATAAAATCTAACAGATCCGTTATCTCCCGACGTAGAATTTTAATGAACTCAAATTACGAGCAAGGTCATAAAAATTTTTTCGAAACAAAGTCCGGCAAGTAAGTTCCGACAAATTTTAGTTTATGTATACCACAGAATTACACATAATCTCATAAGCATGCCACAGAATCGCAAATAATTTGGCCAAGTATACCGCAAAATCGCACATAATTTGGTAAATATCAAAATAACGCGCCCCCTATATCTAGATGATCATCACAAAATTTATTGTTTCAAAATAACGCCCCGGCGCGTACTTTAAATAACGCGTCTATGCTCAAAATAACGCGCTGGGGTGCGTTATTTCGCGAAAAAATTATTTTCACTTTTATTTTCATTTTCCGGACCCTTATATGTAAATTCCCCTTTATTTAACATTATTTTTTTGTCATAGTAATCGAGAGATTACGCTAACTAAACCAAAAATTTTTATTATATTTATGAAAATATAAGAATTTAGGTTGTATTCATTTCAACCAGTAGAAATTTAGCTCCGATCAAAGTTGGAGGCGAAACGAAACATACCCGAAATTAGCGGAAGGGTTCTAATCCAAAACTAGTTCAAAAAAGTCGAAACTCCGAAACCCGAAACCCCGAAACTATATTCCGAAATCAAAGCTATAATCCAAAACTCAAAAATATAATTGAAGCTTTTAAATTTATTACAAAGTTTACTCATTTTTAATGAAATAGATCACAAAATGTACAATTATTTTTGAATAAATTATACATTATATACATAATTTTTTAATTATGTTTTTAGCAATTTTTTTTTCACTGTCTTGGTTTGTTCGGATGTTTTTTTTAAAGCTGGTCAACTTTATTTTTAATATCATACCGTTATTACAACTGTTTTCAAAATTCTAGGACAATAGAAAAAATTGTCAATGAAGAATCGATACAATTTATTTAATTCGGCGGTAACTTATCGATTCGATCATTAGTAGATATGGACGTACTATTAGTTTTTACGTAGTAAGTAAAAAAACTGATGCCTGCAAAAGCAACCTTGATTGTCAGAATATAAACTCCGGAATTATGCCTTTCATGTTAAAAGGACTGCACGCATGCAATAAATTGTTGGATGCATTCCAGCCCAAATAGCGCTGGATAATCCAATGTTATTGAATTCTTTAAGGAGATATATAACATACATCAGTGCGATTGATGTATATTGAAGAGATACATAGCATACATCAGCGCATTTGATGTATAATTGAAAGAGATATATAATCCATTAATGCAATAATCCATTAATGCAATCAATATATATGGGTGTTTAGTTAGTTTTTGGTGTTCAGTAAGGTTTTGGGTTTCGAATGAGATTTCGGATTTCAGTTGAGGTTTTGAGTTTCGGATAAGGTTTCGGAAGCTATAATCCGAAACCCGAAACTTTTGGATTGGCACAAAAAGGTTTCGGCGCCAACTTTGGTTCCAATATATGAACTTTTTGTTAATAGATGAATGCGTGATAATATAACATCCAAAAACATGAGTTTTTCACGAAAACATTTATAAATGCAACATAAGTTGTTTAATATATAACCAGCTAGGTACTTTTATACAATAGTGTACAGAATTCTGCAATTTTCATTCGCTATTTTCCTCGCATAATCCTGCGGATTTTTGCAGCTGATCCGACCAGCACTATTGATACTATTTCATAGCTCTATGCCGAAATTTTAAAATTACTTTATTGTCAAATCTTAATTCGGGTCAACGCCTCAAATTTTGCCAAATTCAAAAATATCAATAAAAAAGCAGCAGGTCTAACCACTATTGTTGTATTGATTATAACTTCGGACTTTTGCCAATTCTGCAAACAATGAATTCGGGAAAATGCACAGTCTATTGTGTACTACATTAGATATGTACATAACTTGCTCAAACCGGCTATAGTATAATGCATATCAAATTTTATATAAATAGCTTAAAAAAAAAAGTATAGTACGTAGTGTAAATTAAAATTACTTATGGCTACCCAAAATGATGACGTCCCTGACCTTCGTGGTGCTGCGACTGATGCGGTTTTAACCGCTGTAGAAATAATATCATCATACGTTCCATTTGTTAATATGGTAAAAGTTTTAGTTGAAGAAATTAAAAAAATTTACGAAGATGCAGAATGTAATAAAGATATTTGTTTAATAATGTCGAATAGAGTAATAGTTGCAGAATGTGCTATGACACAAGTGTTAGCTTTTAACCAGAATGAGAGTTATTTTCAAAAATGTTATTTATCTTTTAAGAGATTTGAAATTATTTTAAAAAATGTTAAAGAATTTACTACTAAAGTATCAAAACTTGAAGGTTATAGAAGATTTTTTAGCGCAACAGAAATTAAGAAAAAATTTGATAAATTAACTGATGAATATGACGCATGTATGAAAGATCTAAATTTTACTATGGCTATTGCTGGTGAAGCCCAAAGAAGATTTGAAGCTGAAAGAGTTGATAATTCTCTAAAAAGCATTAATGATGTATGAATAATTATTAAAAAAATTTTATTCTTTATTACGTTTGTTTAATATTTTGAACTTCAATTCTATTTTAGACTCTCATAGATCTTGAGGGTGATGTAAAAGATGTTCATAACAAACTTGATAACATAGTCCAGGAGTTGACCATTTTAAGAATCCGAGAACCAGATAATATCCAGGCGCAAAGAGTCGAACCAAGTCATTTATATGATCCTCCTATTGGTCAAATGAGGAAATGTTCTCGTGGTTCAGAATCATATCCTATTCTTAGGAAATTCTATAAAAATTTTGTAGACGTTGCATGTAAACCTATTAGAGATGAACAAAATGATGAATTTAAACTTCAATTGGAAATTCTTAGAATATTAGGTCAATCACCATACGTTCTCAAGTTTTACGGTCTTTCATGTGTTGATTGCTTTGATGTTATGGTCTTTGATTGGGCTGAACATGGAACTTTAAAAGAGCTTTACAATAAATTTGATATTCCTTGGACTAGAAAAATACAAATTATTAGAGATATATGTCGTGGTCTCATATCACTACGATCTGCAAGTGTTTTACATCATGATATGAGATGCGAGAACATTTTTGTATGTATAATAAAAAGATAAATGATACTTTTAACATATAATACTAATGAGCCAAAACGAGTCAATGAGTTACAAACTTATTAATTATAGGTGTTACAAAACTTGGATCCAAAAATTGGAAATTTTAAATATTCTCGTAAGATTGATGCGAAGACCAGGAATCTTATTAACTTAGTTCCTGATATTATTCGTTGGATGGCTCCTGAATTGATTAAGAAATACAAGGATCAAAAATATAATGAAAAAAAATATACTTTTAATTGTGAAATGTTCAGGTATTTATTATTTTAATCTAAAATGGTCTTTTTGAATTCTAATTTACTCTTTTCGTTATTCTTAATTATCAGCTTTGGAATGCTGATTTGGGAACTTTGTTACGAAAAATTACCTTATGATGATTGGAATATTCAAAAAATCTCAGATCATGTTTTAGGTCGTAAAAGAGAAAAGCTTTTAACTGGAGAATTCATTGATCCCAATGATAAAAATATTCAAGAAGAATTTATTAAAATTATTGAAAGCAGTAAGTTTAATTTAAAAACAATATGTTTAAATTTATTTTAGATCTCTTATACTAAATCATTTGTTTTTGTTTAATTAATAAACAGCATGGAAGCATATGCCACACGAGCGAATAGGCGTTGCTGAATTGCAAAAAGAGCTTGAACAATTAGCTGCAACCTATCCAATTCCTCCTGGTGCTCCAATACTTTTAGATGATAAAACATTAGATTTTGATGGAAGTAAAGCATCTCCAAAATCTGAGAATGGAACGTCATTTATTCCTCTTGACAGAGGAATTGATCTTCATAAAAAGAGAGATCACGCAAATGCGTGGAGATGTTTTAAAGAAAATGCAGAACTTGGTGATAACACTGCAAAATATTGGCAAGGCTATTATTTGTGCCATGGGTATGGTGTTGTCGAAAAAGATGAGAGGCGTGCTATAAATCTTTTTAAAGATGCTGCTGATAACGATCATCCAGATGCACAATTTCGATATGCTGTGTTATTGCTTAATAATCTAAAAAATGAACAAAATATTACCAGAAAAAATGAGCTTTGTGGAGAAATTTTACATTACTTCAAATTAGCAGCTAATCATAAGAATTATGATGCAGCATATCATTTGGGTGATATTTATTTAAATGGAAAACTTAATATGGCAAAAAACAGGGATCTTGGGGTAGAATATTTGAAATTAGCAGCTGAAAATGAGCATGAAAAAGCAATTAAGCTATTAAGAGGTGAAAATTTAGATTTACTAAATTTTTTGTTTGATTCTTTTTATAAAACTATCTAAATTATTTGTTTGATTTAAATTAGAAGCAGGCGATCGTATGGATGAGGTGCAGTTTCTTTAATTTTTCTGTTGTATTAATAACGATATGTTATGTTAAAACGATGAGTTATGTTAACGATGGTAATTTTTGTTTTTTTTTTTAGTAACGAATCTTCTGGTCGCAATTATTATTCTTGCCGATTTTAAATTTAAACTTTGAAAATAGACTAGAGTGAGTTCGTTCCTGGGTTTAAAAGTTTTTATTTATTTTGAAAGCATTAAAGATTGCTACTATGTTGTTACCAGATTTTGATGGGATTACCAATATAGCCTTAATTTTCAGATTACTGCTATATTTGCTTGTGAAAAACGATAACGTTATCGTTGATCAAATTTAAAGAGTATATAAACTCTTTATAAAGGCCAAGTAGTATGTCGTGTCGTATATATTTTTTTGATTTAGTGATTATATAGTATTATCATGTACAGTTCTTATAGACATTATGAAGTTCATGTGCAAAAAAATACACCAGTGTAATCTAACACAATAAAAAAAAAAATAAAACTTTTCTTTCTGTTGTTTGATAAATAAGTTCGTCCTGTATTTCTTGAATTTAATATATATCATCATGTGATAGCATATCACGAAACTCGGAGATATAGCCGATACCATACTCTTTGTTATATATGTTTTTCATACATTTAAGCAATACATGCATTTAGCTATAACTAATTTTAGCAACAATATTATATTAATGCAAATTTCGTTTCAGTTTTATAAACATGTCGTCTCAGAGTATATCTATATATCATTATACATTTCGATCAACAGTCAGGGTGGAGTGTAAAACGCATACAAATACAATAAAGAACTTTTTTTAGCACACGGAATGTAAGACGCGTACATACACCGCAAATTTAGCTCCGGTAGTAACCTTTTTTTTTTTAGTACATTGAATACCTATATAATATCATTCTAAATGAAATTAATAAGCAATATATGTTGTCAGGTTAGACAACTGCGCATAAAAAAAAGATTTTATACGTACTAGTTCACGTACGTACATATAAAAGGAATTCAGAATTGAATCAAATTATATAGATTTTATTAAACAAAATTATATAAAAGCAGTTTTAATAAGGTCACTCTAGTTATATAAAATGGTCGATATAGTGAATTGTACCGACATTTTATATTAAATTTTTTGAAAAAAATGTCGGTATAACCATAATGATGTGTGCTTATAAAGGCTATTACAGTATTGCAAAAAAATCTAATATTAAATATAAAAATAAATATTATAGAAAAAAAAACTGCAAAAATAAAATTTATATTTCGTGACCCGCCTGGAAACCAGTGCATAATAAACTGCGGGATATGTTTACTATGTAATTTTGCTTTTTTAGAGTCTGGCGCTTCCCTAAGGATAAATCGATTTATACTAGGTAAGCCTCTCTTGTGCGCATAAAAACGTTGTAGAGGAGAAAATCACGAGCATAATATTAGTTGAAACATTAGAATCTGTACTGCAGATCCTGAATTTTTGTCTTTACGTAATTGTTTACTTCAACTATATCTCACGATCCACTGGGCCGATTTAATGTTTCAACTACCATTATATTCGTATTTTCTCCTCTACAACGTTTGTATGCCACGAAATCGATTTATTCTTTGGGAAGCTTCAGATTCTGAAAAAGGCGACTGGTTCTCAGGCGGATCGCGAATATTAATTACATTGAATAGATTTAACAAGGTATTTATATCAAATAAAAGTTCAATTTTTGGTAACAAATTTAGTTCCACTTTTAATAAAATTGGTAATTTATTAAAAAAATGAGTTATATTAAATTTATTATATTTATTGAAAAAAATCAGTTCTGAAAAGACTAAATAAAAATCAATCTTTCAATTTGTTTTTACTTTCCAATTTTGAGTCATTCAAAGATTGATTGCACTAATTTTATAATAACTAGAAAAACTGCGACGTTTTGTGGACCGGGCCTCAATTTTTAGGCCTCAAATTTAAAATAGATTTTAATTTTATCAATTGATATTACTTGTAGGATTATACTTATAATTTAAATTTATAAAGAAAGTAATCTTTGCCTTTCTATTAATCTTTGCATTTTCCTCTAATATCAGTAATTTGTCAAAGGAGAAATTGCGCTATTGAAAAGGTCTATAAGAGTACGAACTCTTGATACATCTCAAACGTAAGACGCTTTGTAAATTCCTTAACAGTTATTCCCAGGATTTATTGCGACTTACAATAATGTTAAACCTTGTGACTTATGAATTTTATTTACCAGGCAAGGTACAAAGTAACCGCATGCGAGAGTATTTAATTAAAATTAACTGTAGGCAGTTTGTGTATATTTTTGATGTCCAAGGTCCTTTTTGCAATGTTCAACGTCCAAGTCCAAGAACGTCCATATTTATACTAATAAAAATTAAAATAAATCATTTAAAGGCATATAATCATGTATAAAATTAAAGAAATAATTACTGCGATTCAAAAGAAAAATTATCAATAGTAAATTTAAATCGCTCGAGTTTTCATCGTATCTTGAAAATAATCTTTCGTACCTTAAGAAATCACATCTAAAGCATGAAGGTTTATGAAAAGATAAGCTTGTGAATATCTATCAAAACAAATAAGAGATACAAATACCAACAAAGAACTTTGGATATGTAGATAATTATGTCATTGAAAATTATTAATTAAAGATAAGAGAAGAAATGTAGTAGTCAGTGCGAAATTTAACTATACTAAAAAATATAAAGATGCAGCGTCTATCAAAGGAATGATGGATCTTTTTAAATTATTGAAAAGAATTAGATGTTCAGTTGAGATGTAGTACCTGAATAAAAAATATACACAAAAGAAGAAGATTAAATCACCCAAGTTAGATGTATGGTGGAAAATATCCTTTACTCTTAGTTATCTTAATGTTGCTGACCAATTATAAAAAAACTGCGGGAAAATAAATATAATAATGTCTTTTTAAACAAATTTGAATCCTGCTGTTGAGAAAGAATTATTAAATAGCACAGATAAATATGTTGTTAATAATGTTACCAAGAAGGTTAAAGAAGGTATAAAAAGGTAGCCGCAATTCCCATCGTTCAAGAATCAGTCTCTTGAAAAATTTAAAGAGATTGTATCTAAACAAACAGATGACGGCAGTGGATGATGCGGTATGCAATAAATTAGATGTACTATTACCACCGTCAAAAAAACATTACTACTGTAGTAAAAAAATTCACCTTTCCAAATTTTTATAAAGTCTTGCAACCGCTATAAATGTGTCATATTTTAAAAATGCAGCATTTAATATGAAGAGAATAGAAAGTCAAATATGAGAAAACCCACGAATTCTTCTAAGCAAATTGGAGATGAGATACTAAAAAGAATTAATAGAATGCGCTATCGATTTCAGATAAATTTTTGCATATTAACGATGATTTAAGGACAGAATTAAAAGAATAAATTATAATATACAAAAATTTCTATATACATTCACATATGTAACAGTAAAGAATTTAGATGATACTCCAAGAAAAATTGCCATAAAATTAAAAACTTTCCCAATTTACTTTTGAGCACCCAGCAATACACTCTTCGTTGATTGGAAAACGATGCTGAAATCTTTAGCTTTATGTAGAATTTTCCTTGTGAACAATGAAATTACCTGAATTCATGGGCTGTTTAAATTTGTGATAGTTACAGAGATGTATCTCCTGGTAATAATTTTCATCTCAATATCTTTTAGTAATTTAAATTTATATGTGGGTATGATTAAGGATTTTCATAAGATGAATAGAAGAATTCGTAGTAATCACTTAGGCTATGACTGGAGTTATTCTGGATCGATGCAAGATGGCCCGAACTCTCAGTCATGGTTGAGGTATTCTATAATATATAATATTATTATAAAAGTTTTCAATATTTATTAATATATTGAAACGATAACTTTTTGCCTTGGTGCCAGCAATTGAACGTGTCATAATAAGATTAGTCATTATTATATGTTCTTGTTAAATAAAAAATAAAGAACAAATATTTTTGGATTTTATTCAAAATCTTCTTTATAAAAATTTAAATTGCAAAAAAATTTATAATCGATTAATCCTGAGTATGAAAGTATTCAATAAGTGTAGCCGAATATCAACAAAGTTTAAAGTAGGCTTTTTTTTAATTAATAACAAGATATTTATAGAACTCAGTAATTTGGCAATCAAATGTCAGCTTTTTGTTCTTTATATCGTATTACACTAATATGGTTTAGATGAAATTCAAATTAAATAGTAAGAAATAAGCTACAAGAAGTAAACAGGAAGATCTCAATTATCTGCTTACTAGCATATTTGCGCGTCCATTCTCGTGCTGTTTCTTCATAACGGGCGCGGTCAGTTTTACAAATATGAGCAATTTCAGGTACAAGTGGAGCTTCTAAAAAGTCTAATAGTTCAAAAATTACTTTAGTATGAGTAAAACATGTTTGACAAAACAAGTTTAAGTTTGGTACATACCTGGATTAGGATCATCCAAAAACGAGTAAATAGACAATAGCACTGAAGGGATAATAAAATTAATGTATATTAGAATTTGTATAGAAAAAAAAACAGTTATAATATATATTTCACATAAATTTTTACCTGTAGACATGGTAAGAATAGGTGACCATTGATCTATTAGAATATTTAGCCCTATATTTCCATTACTGTTGATATTCGGATGAAAAATTCTTGTCGTAAATACAACCTTACAGTACACAAATATATGTTTTATTTATGTTAGAAAAACGCTAATCATTACATATTATTAGAGATAGATGATACCTTTGGTGGTAGAAATGGATAATTTTTAGGAAAGTGGATGTCAAGAAAAAATGCACCACCAGCGTATGGAGATTCGGTCTAGTAAACGAGAAAGCAAAAAAAATCAATTCTAATCATTTTAAATAATTCAATGAATACTAACGGGCATCAAGCATTACTTACAGGACCCATAAGCATTGCTTTCCAATGATAAAGATCTTCTCCAACAGGACCAACACTGCACATCGAAGATAAGTCTCGCTCTAAGGAATGCAATTCCTAGAAAATAAAATAATCATCAAAGAAAATGTCAAAGTCAAAAAAGTTTAATATTGAACAATATTCTTCGACCAATGTTAACTCTAAATTACACGGGAATTACTTTGTTAGCTTTTAAAAGAACGTTTGTTCTATTTACAATCAAATTTAAAAACGGAGCTGGCAACATAATTGAAACTACCATGCTCTTGATCTGGATAACTGCAACTCCTTTACTTAGTGCGTTGTTTTAAAGTTTTTAAATGGTATTCTTTAAGATTTGTAAAATTTGTAAATAGCCCAAAAAGGATAAAGCTACCAAGGCTCGAAAAAAAGTCTAAACATGTTTAAACGAAGTAGGGCAGTGTGCCTTTCTAAAGAGATATACTCTAACTTACTTTTTTAAGTCTTTTCAAAGTCATTCTCGTTTGTTGCAAGCAAAAATTATTAAGTAGAATAAAGTATGTGATGACCAAAATTTGTGTGTGTCGGGTTCCGCCACGTGATATTAAGCTAATCAGAATTTCAAACCATATAACCGTATAAACAGATCAACACGGATCAGCCCGATATGGCGGGTGATCCCGTAAAAAATTATCTGACTTTGGTATAGCCTAATTCACACGGAATTTAAATATGAATCTTCGTGTAACCGGGTCATTCAATATACCATTCAATAAATTAAGATGCGAGGGTGTGCAATATTGTGGAAGTGACCAGGTTTATTATAATATTATAACTTGAGCATGACAATGTAGGGCGGCTTCACTGCCCATGATAAATATGTTAAGGGTAGTAGATTTTATTGGTTTTTTTTTTTTTTATTTATTTGTGCATTTATATGAAACTATCATTAGGACGATTCTACTGCATCAGTAGTTTAAATGAACGCATTGAATTGTAGTAATCATTTAAACTAGTGATTGGACTCGTGGTAACTCGTGACTCATGAATTAAACTACGAAGAGTTACTCGAAACATTCGAATCATATGATCGAGTTATTTTTTTCAAGTATTACTCAAGTTATTCGAGTCATGTAAATATACTAAATATATTTAAATTGCGAATTACAAAAAACAAGATACTTTAATTTGTGAGTTATATAAAAAGTCAATAACCGTTCAGATGAGATCAAAGTTGCTGATACGCATATTAGGAGTGCTTCAAAATTAATGATTTGAAATCTAATTTTGGATAAAATAAGTAATGGGTTTATTTTAAATTGAACGATGTTTAACCCCTATAAATTTTAAAAAAGTTTTTCTGACTTCAGAATTTCAAACATATATGAGATTTATTGAATTCCATATTTTTGAAATAAGTTAATGTTGACGGTCCTACTTGTAATATAATATAGATATTTAACTCGCGAGTAATTCAGTTAAAATTTCATGATTCGAATCGTGATAAACTACATACAAAACAATAATAATGCCAATCATCAATACTTAACTTTAAATTTCCGAGCTAAATTTGCTATGATAATACAGTATCATAATTCCTACAAGCTTTTATTTATAATCTACATATTAATAAGATTTAAATTACAGTATCAAACTTTGATGCTGTAATTTAAAATTTTTTGAAAATTCACCATAACAAGAAAAACCATTATTTTTGTTTGTTTATTTGAGAAATGCTATAGCTTATTTGACTCTATTTTTATTTGGCTTTTTAAAGCTAAATATACATGCCGGGTAAAGCTATTGGATTTTTTTTTAAATATAAAAAAAGTCAAGTTTATTAATAACTTTCATCACAAAGTCACTATGTACATTATGCAATAGTTTGCTTAACTTTATTTTTTGTTTGTTTACCGAGAGCTTTGACTTTTGTCAGTTTATATAATAATCGTTTTTTTTTTGTTTAAGGGAGACAGTTTTTTCGATTTAGATTTGTCTTCATCGGATAAATTTGGGTTTCGCTTTCGCCTGGGATCATCTTTCCGGGTTTAAAATGCTTCATTCTCATCCTTTTCAACTTCAATCATATAAGCATTCCTTAAGGACTTGTCATCCCATCAAACCTTTTCTTTGAGGTTCGTATCCGCAATTTTTTGTAATATGTAAATGTCTTTTATTCATCCTTTTCAACTCCAATACCATAATGATAACAATGTCCAACTTTATATGTTCCATCAACGTTTCCCATCTCTGCAGGTTTTTGATAATAGATAAATGTCTTATGTTCATCATTTTCAACTCCAGTTCCATGAAAATAATAATGTCCAACGTTATATGTTCCAACAGCGTGCCCCATATCAGCAGATTTTGAATAATAAATGAACGCCTTATGCCATCTTTTTCAATTATATGCTCTAACAGCGTGCACCATCTCTGCAGACTTTTGAAAATAAATGAATGTCTTATATTCATACATTTCAAATCCAATTCCATTTTGATAACAATATCCAACATTATATGTTCCTTTAATGTCACCCATTTCAGCAGAGTTTTGATAATAAATGAATTCCTTATGTTCATCTTTTTCAACTCTAATTCCTTTATTATAACATATCCAACATTAAATTTTCCCCAATATGCCCCATCTCTACAGATTTTTGATGATAAATGAATGCCTTATGTTAATCTTTTTTTACTCGAATTCCTTCATATAAAAATATCCAACATTAAATGTTCCACCAACGTGCACCATCTCTTCAGATTGTTGATAATGAATGAATGCTTTGTTCATCTTTTTCAACTCAAATTCCTTCATTCTACATTAAAAGTTCCTTTAACATTTTTTAGCATTATCTATCTCGCAGATTTTTGATAATAAATGATTGCATTATGTTCATCCTTTCAACTCCAATTCCATTCCGATAACAATATCCAATATTATATATTCCTTCAGTATCCCCCACCTTAGCAGATTTTTGATAATAAGTGAAATACCTTATATTCATCCTTTTTCAACTCCAATTCCAATCTGAGCTCCTTTAGCATGACCCATATCAGCAGACTTTTGATAAGAAATGAAAGTTTTATGTTCATCCTTTTCAATTCCAATTCCATTCTGATAATAATATCCAGCATTATATGTTACACTAGCATGACCTATCTCTGCAGATTTTTTAAACTTCAATTCCTTCATAATAAAAATATCCTACATTAATTGTTATATAAACATCCCCAATCTCTTCAGATTTTTGATAATAAATGAATGATTTATATTCATTTTTACTACTCCAATTCCATTTCTATAACAATATCCAACCTGGAATGTTCGTTCCATCAGTGTCACCCATCTCTGCAGATTTTGATAATAAATGCACTCATCCCATTTACCATAACAATTACAACTTGCAAGAACGATTTGAACTATAGGATTTATTTGATCATCTACACAAAATTTGATAATATTATCTGGATGTTACTTCTTCTTTGTTAGAAATAGTTCCAACAAGAATTGAACGAGAATTTTTCTTTCAATCAATCTTTCTTCTTTATATAGATTATACATTTTCTTAATGATTTTTTCGGTTGCTTTACAAAGAGTTTATTGTAAACTAACATTAACATTTTGACGCCAAGAAAGAATGTGTTACATATGAATGCATCAAATTTATTGATAAACAAGGTTCATGAATATATTGAAGATGTTTGATTTCTATTATTTAGATATATAGAGCTCTGGTGAACCAAACGGAGATGAACTTTAAAACAGGTTTAAGTTTGATTCAAAACTCGAAAAAACCTAAACCATGGCCGTTCAGACTTATTAAAAAAATATTTATTAATATTGCTCATAAGCACCTATCTTTATGCATTAAATATGCCGTGCAAAAATTTTTTTATACAGTAATTTTATTTTTTTTATTTTATTTTTTGTGCATATTTCACAGTAATTGTTAATTTTTGTGCAGAGATCCAACGAATTTTTAACACTGTCTCTATGTAATTGTATTACAATTGAGATGGCACATAAGTATATAATCAAGTGAAATAACGATTACGATCAGTACTTAAACATTCTCTATTATTATCTTAAAAAAAAAAAAAATTGACAACTCCATTGGTTTCTAAAATTTCAGCTTCATGAATATTAGCACCTAAACCTATAGTTGAAACCCTTTTAACACCTATCTCTTTTAATTCTAAATGTTTTAACACCAGTTATTCGGTTTTTTTCTTTGACCAATTTCACTTACAATTTGTTATTAAAACAATAAACAAAAAAATCTTTTCATAAAATATTCCAACTGTTAAGTTAAATATTTTGATAGTTTTAAACTGTTTAAAATTATTTTTTAATAAAATGAAAATTTCTATCCAAAACCCTCTAGTTATAATATAATAAAATGAATGGACTCAAGATGCGAGTTACTTATCGGTATTTAATAAATAAGCATCCCGTACGAGTTTCAAAATTCAAAAATTAAAAATAAATAAATAGATAAATAATAGGAATGCTATTTTTACAGCGTTGCACACCTATAACTTACATACTGTGCAAGAAATCTAAAAACCATAATATGCACTTTAAAATTGAAATTGACAATTTAAGAAGGACTTGATTTTAATGTGTAACTTAATTATACATTACAGAAATTTTAAGAATAAAATTTTTATAAAGTTAATGTGATACATAATCAAAATAGCATATTAAATCAAATAAATCAAACTATTGATTTCAATAAAATATTTAGTTAAATACGTTTTTGTTGTTATATCTTTGGCTAAATTTAGTGATCACACACATTGTGATCAATCAAACACGAAGTTGCATTTTTAAACAAGGATTTAATATAAATTATAGATGCAGAAATTTTGTGACGCATTGTTACGTCAAAAAGATAAGCAACTATGTTTTAATGGTCGACATTTGTTGTCCCAAATATTAGATGTGATCCAGAATGACTAAGGTATTGATAATAATAAAGAAATTCTACTTTGACACTGGTTAAAACTACCCAACTATTGTTACTACTATTTAAGTCACGTTATGACTGCCATTATAACAAGTAAGGTGATTATTATTGTAATTCGGATATAAATAGAAAATCAGCTATGAAGACGACGTTAAATTGAATTCTAATCCTGAGAATCTTATCTAAGTTGATTAGAAATTACAGTATTGAATTAATGAAGTAAAAATAAATAGATCATATAATTTTATTTGCGTTCAAAACTTTGAAATTGAAGAATTTACTATTTGTAAGGACTAAACCGTATTTTACATATGAAATATACAAAGAAGAAGTTTTAACACTTTCAAGAAAACATGAAAAGTTTGATGTTACGTTGACTAATAAACATTATTTTGTCATTTTACAATGTATTATATTTTAAATGAAATTGTTTTCTTTAAGTTAAGAATTTACATTACCGTAAATTCTCGAAATAGCGGGCAGGGGCGCGCTATTTTGACTACGTGCGCGCTATTTCGGGTACGCGCATGGGCGTTATTTCAAATATGTAGGTCGATTTTTTGAAACTGGATTTGTTAAAAATAACACCCATGAGCGGTATTTTGATTGTGCATAATTACCGGTATTTGTTAACACAATATACCGGTAGATAGAGTTTTTCAAAATAATGCCCATGGTTATTCCCACAACGTTTGGATGCATACATACATGCATACGTAATATTAAAGCCCAACAATAACCAAGTAGTACCGTATAACAAGTTATAGCCAAATATATATATTTTTTTTGAATGGCGTATAATCTGCATACTGTACTTTTTTTTATTTTATTAATAAAAATTAAATTAAATAAAAAAAATTTCCAATAAATAGGCAGGTTCCCTCCACAATTCGAATATATTATATATTTGATTCGCCTTTTGAACAACCTTCGCTCAAGAAATGACTTCCATTCTAGAAACACTAAACGCTAAAGTTACCTACTCTAATAAAATAGACCCATCGCTTATAAAAAAATAAAATAATAAAAAAAAAAATGTAAAATAAAAAAATAAAAAACATATAATTTCCATTTGCACGGACTTATTATTAAAATACCTTCTTTTATTGCACCAATTTATATTTAACACTGGCTCCGTTCACATTTTATACTTATTTTTAATAAAAAGTTTTATTCCCGCGAATTGTACATTTGAAATCAACCTTTTTTTTAAACTATAAATAGAATTCTCTATATACGTTTTTTTTTTGAGAAAAAAAATGCTAAACTTACTTGCATTGATTCGGGGAATTAGTGCTTTATTTTTTTTCTTTATCCGTAACACCAACCCCTATACATATAAGCGTAATTTACTTTTAATTTACGTGAATGAATCTCTTACAATAAACATGGATTTAGAACGCAAAAATCGAAGCTATACTATCGCGTTTAAACTTGAGGCGATTAAATATGCAGAAGACTCTTCTAATCGCCGTGCTGCAAAATTTTATAATGTTGATAGAAAATGAGTTCAGGAATGGAGAAAACAAAAGAAAGAACTCGAACCTGTTAAAAACAAAGAGCAAGTACGAGCCCTCAAGGGTCGCGGCCGAAAGGCCAAGTACCCTGCACTGGAAAATGAACTATTGGATTACATCAAACAAAGAAGAGAGGAAAAGCAAGCCGTTACAACGTTTATGATTAGGAACAAAGCTAAAGAGTTAGGACAAACCCTTGGTCTTGAAGATGCTAAGTTTTCACGTGGCTGGGTCGTACGTTTTAAAAATCGACACAACCTAGTAGAACGGGCCCGCACACAAATTGCACAGAAATTTCCGGAGGAAACACCCTTAATTGTTAAGAATTTTCTTAAAACTGCACGTGAAAAGACGCAAAATTTCGAAAAAAAATATATTATTTCTTTCGACGAAACACCAATGTGGTTTGATATGCCAAGAAATTCGACAATCGAGTTTGAAGGTGTTCGCGAAGTGCCTATTAAAACTACAGGAAGTGATAAAGTGCGATTTACTGTAGTTCTAGGTTATACGGCTTCTGGTGACAAGCTTCCGCCAACCGTAATTTTCAAACTTAAAAACAAACCAAAGGGAAGGTTTCTGCGAGACGTTGTGGTAGCAACAGCATCCCATGCGAACATGAAAGGAGATTTGATGGTTTCTACTTACATTCCACGGGTTATTAGAGCACGACCAAATGGTTTTTTTAAAGATAAAGGTGTAATTTTTGTTGACCGTCATCGTAGCCATATACGTGAAGATGTCGTTAAAGCTTTGAATCTTGAGGGTTTAGATGTTTTAGAGATACCCGGTGGGACAACGAGTGTCTTACAGCCACCCGATGTCTCAGTAAATAAACCTTTTAAAAGTGGTGTGCGAAAACGATGGGAAGAATGGATGGAAAAAGGAAGAAAAGACTTTACCAAAAACGGCAATCGCAAAAAAGCACCATACGAGCTCGTTTGTGAATGGGTTTTGCAAACATGGAAGGTATGATTGCATTACAAAAATCAACAAATTTGAGTACTACAATAGCATTTCGAGCTTTCAATTATATAATTGAAAGCTCGAAGTGCCATTTTCTCTTGGCAGCACTCATTTCATGTAATTGTCTGCATTAGTTCGTCTTTTACTAATTTGATTTTAGCTTCATCGTGGTATTTAAATCATAAAATATTACATTAAATTATCGTGGTTTCAAAGTTACAATTATACGAAATTCTAATTTACAAATTAACTTACTTGAAGGAAATCAGTAAAGAAGTTCTTATCAAATCCTTTGTATCGACTGGACTCACCCTAAACCCCGATGGTAGCGAAGACAATAAAATGTCGCACCATTTACAAGCAATTGTTGGAGACCGGATGAATGAGATGGACGAATTATCAAGTGAAGAACAAGATGAAGATATGATGGATGTAGATGTATACGATGATACAGATGATGATGCGGATGAGAATGAAGATATGGACATGACAGATAATGAGTGTTATAGTAAGTATGCAAAACATTCTACGTCCATTAAAATATTACTTCGCTGTTCATTAAATATTACTTCGCTGTTAAAATCGATCCACACATTAGAATACTACGACTAGACAATAAATGGATAGTTCTCGGCTCGTTAAACTGATGCGAATTTCTAAAAAAGAAAAGAATTTTTTAGTGAAAAAAAAAAAAAAAAAGCAAATGCCTGCATTCAATTTCAAAAAATTGGTTGCCACTTATCCAAGTTTATTCCTGTCTTTCCGAGGAAACTTCTATTAAAAATGTTAAAAAAAACGTTAGTTTATATCTAGACAAATAATTGGTCTTTTAATAAATACAAAACTCTCGATTGATACTGCAACTTAATATAAAGTATTTAAATTACCCGGTTACGTTAAATTCTATACATTAAAGACTAAAGGGACATTGCACAGTAAAATAAATGCATTTTCTATAAGTGCCTTCTACGAGCACTTATTAAAACCTTGACCTTTATAAATGCACTTATCTTACTAGTATTATTTTTTAAGTGAACGTTGTTAGAGTTTGGTGGGTGCATTTGGAGATCCAACTGTATGTGAACGCGTGAATGTGTAAATGGTGAATGCGTGAATGCGTGAATGCATGAATGCGTGTATGCGTGTATGCGTAAAGCTTAAAAAGCAATAAAAGAAGTAGTCAATTAAATAATATAACGTGATGTATAATGGGGTGCGCGTTATTTCGGGGCGCGCATGGGCGTTATTTCGAAACCAGATATGAAATTTTTAGGGGTCGCGATTTTCGAATTAACGCCCCTGCCCGCTATTACGAGAATTTACGGTATTTTATAAAAATTCTTAAATCATCAAAATTATATCAATAAGCTCATTGAAAGAAATTTAAATAATTAAATAGACTAGTTTTGAACCAAACTTCGTTTATCGAGATTTTAGTCTTCATTGTAGAATTATAGTGAGTATGACTTAATTATGTGTCGGATATCATGGCACACATAGAACGCACTTATCGGAAGTTACGACCAAAGTCCGTTGTGATCAGTCACGACACTATTTGGATTAGTCCTTGATAATATTTGTCAAAGCCCAAATAAAATTTTCGTTGGACATAGCCCAAATGCAATCATTATTAAAGTAATATCAATTAAAATTTTATTAATCTTCTGACCTACGTATATTTAAAATAGTAGAATATACTCGATAAAAACTCTATTTTTGGAGATTCGCCAGCTTTAATTAAATCACTAAAATTTAACTCATCAAGTTGTACTAGAAAATCATATAAAGTTGGTTAATAAGCATTATTGGCATCTTTAATTGTGACATGATGTTGTAGAGAGAGATCCGAGTTCTTGGTTTATCTTTTATATTTTGACACAAATCAATACAATAATAAAGAAAACTTTAACGATATTTAGTCATTATTATGTAGTATCGAATGAGTGTCGCGAGTTGACAATTTCTATCTATTGTGGAAAAGTCAATGGTTGTGTGAAACAAACTTCTCAATTAAGTCCGTTGCCAAAGTTGTTCTCAAGTAGTCTATATTACAGGATTCACTCTGTTTTATAATAATTGCAATAATTTTTAACGCTAGAAATAAAGTTGGGAAGTGTTACACTACGTATGTAGTAATTGCATCTAAAAATATATAAATCGTGCACATTGCGCAATGTAATACATACTGTAACTTCCGTTTCAAATTCTTTTCTTTGCGTCAAAATGTCAAATTACAATAATGTATTTGAAAAGCAGCCGAAAAAAATCGATAATTCATCAGATATAACTCAAATAACCAACAATATTACCCAATTGAATTTAGATGATAACAATTTATAGGATTTTTCACAAAGTTTTCTAAATGAAATTGTTAAAGAAATGCGTAATCTTTATAATGAAGAAGCATTGAAAGGTAAAAATTCTGATTCAATCCTTGAGATATTAGAACAATTTCTAATAAAGAAGAAACAAAATCCAGTTAATATTATCGATTTTTTGCATAAATGATCAAAACCAATCCTACGATTGGATGAACACAAAGCATTCAATTATTACCAAAAATTAGAAGAGATTAATTATTCTTGTGGAATATTTTTCGTCGGTGTCTGTTATGAAAAGGAATTGGAGTTGAAAAGGATGAACATATTATTATCAAAATCTGTAGAGATGGGTCACAGAAAAGAAAATTGTATTGGAATGAAATTTGAGTTGAAAAGATGAACATAAGGCATTCATTTATTATCAAAAATTTGCAGAGATGGGTCACGCTAGTGGAATATTTAATGTTGGATTGTTATCGAAATGGAATTGGAGTTAAAAAGGATGAACATAAAGCATTCATTTATTATAAAAATCTGTAGAGATTGATCACGCTAGTGGAACATGTAATGTTGGATATTGTTATCAAAATGGAATAGGAGTTATGAAAAAGGAATTGGATGAACATCAGGCTTTCATTTATTATCAAATCAAAAGTCTGCAGAGATGGATGACGCTATTGGAACATATAATGTTGGATATTGTTATCGTAATGGAATTGTTAAAAAGGATGAACATAAGGCATTCATTTATTATCAAAAATCTACAGAGATAAGAGTCGCTAGTGGAATTTCAAGTGTTGCATAATGTTATCGAAATGGAATTGGAATAAAAAAGGATTTGCATGAATTTGGTATCAAAGGTAAATTTTATTTAAGCATAAATAGCATGTGTATTTGAAATCGAAAAATAGAATTAAAAATTATAAAAAGAAGATATTATAAGTAATTACATCTGATCTTGAAATATCTATGGTTGTGTTATGTAACCAGGATATAAATAATTATCTGTTATATATACGTATTTAAAAGTTCAAATATTTAAATCACCGATTAGGAAAAAGATTTAACATCAGGTATTATCATTATTATAAATTTTATTATTATTAAAATCTATAATTAATTAAATTTTATAAATAAATACCATCTGTTAATGAATGTGAATGGCAGTATAATCTTGAAATTGAAGATAATTTGAAAAAAATATTGACAGAAAATAGATATCATTTATCGTGGATCCCTTATGATGATTTTAAAAAGATTGAAGAGATTGGTAAAGGTGGATTTGCTACTGTATATTATGCTAGATGGTTTAATAAGATTCAAAATTTAAGCAGACCTTTTGCATTTAATTTGTTTCATGAATCAATTAATTATCACCGAGAATTTATAAAAGAGGTAACCTTTATTTAATATTTTTATGGAACTACTAATCTGCATTAGTGAACTGCATGCTCTGTATCTAAAGATTCGACCCATTATAAATTTCTTCTCTGGGTTACCCACTTGTCTAAAAAAGCCCTATTTGGATACAGACCTAATTTGTTAAAAAATAATCAGGTAACCTGGGTTACTCGAGTTGCCCAGTTATCTTTATCTAAATTTTTAGAGATTTCAAAACAAGCGGCAAGTTATTTTTATTATAACGTATACAAGATTGGTTTGATCTTAGTATGCAAAAGTTACATTTAATCAAACAATGCAATAATATTGGCAGATTTGCAAAGCCAGTATTTTAGGTATAATATGACGAAAATTATATAAATTTGATTTATGTAAAATTATATATATTATAAGTTTGTAATTTATTAAAATTTAATTATATAAAGCAAAAGAAAAACTGGATCAGGCTCGTTACAGTAACTCCGATTTTTAGAATTATTTTCTAAAACTGAAGATTTATCTTTTGTTAAATAAGTGCCGTAAAGGCAGAAATGTGTAATTTCGATTTTTGCCAGCTCCACTTGCTGACTTATTGTGCAAGATTCGAATATTCGGCAAAACTGCGCCATGATCATATGAGTCTGTCGGATAAAATATAATATACTTCGTGTTATGCGATGTATAATTTATAGCACCTTTTTTATAATTTCATTTACATTCAATTACTTTATCTGTTATTATTATTCCGAAATAAAGGATTCTTGTTTTTTTTTTTTATTAGTTAATAAGAAAATATTACTTTCTAAGACTATCTCATGTCGGTCCTTTCAAATCGGACCGAATAAGCCATCCCAAGAACTCCGTATATTATAAACAAAAGTCGTGTATGTACGTATACCATTTTTTTTTAGCATTGACATATTAAAAGCATATTTTCTTTTAGTTCTGTAGTTGCAGAAAAAATGGTTGCACTAACTCTTTATGGACACAAACGCATCCGCCTCCGCAACATCTGAATGACCTAATTTTATTCTAAAAAATTAGGCAGCATAGTTGTACGACATTAAGATATTCAAACTCATATTCCGATTTGTACACTTTGTATTCCATTCAAAACCTGCTGTACGCATACCAACTTTATATAAAACATTAAAAATATCCATTAAGTACAGTACGACGTACACACAATAACAATAGCGTAAAAAAAAGGTGTAAACCGCTTAATCATGGCTACTAACGATGACGGCTCAGACTTTAAGGATGCAGCAGCTCGTGCTGCTTTAACATCTGTTGAAATAGCAGGTTTATACGTTCCTTTTATGAATATGGTGAAATTATTGATTGAAGAAGTTAAAAAAATTTACGAAGATGCAGAATGTAATAAAGAAATTTGTTTAATTATGGTGAATAGAGTAGCAATTGCAGAATGTGCAATGAATGAAATGTTAAATTCAAATAAAAATGAAAATTATTTTCAAAAATGTTTTGTATCTTTTAAAAGATTTGAAATTGTTTTGAAAAATATTAAGGATTTTACAAATAAGGTTTCAAAGATTGAAGGGTATAGAAAATTTCTTAACGCACCAGAAATTAAAAAAAAATTTGATAAATTAATACAAGAATATGATATATGTATGAAAGAGCTACATTTTACTATGGCAATTGCTAGTGAAAGTCAAAGAAACATAGAAGCTCAAAAAGTTGATAATTCTCTAAAGAACGTTGAAGATGTATGTATAGTTAATTATAAATAATTATTTTTATTACCTTAATGTTTATGTTCTCCTTTCATTTAATATACTTTAGACTCAAAAATGTTTGCAATCAGCTCGATGTTGTTGTTCAGGGCATGAACATTTTAAGATCTCAAATGGATGGACAATCTGAAAATATTCATGTTACAGAAAATCATTCAAGTCATTTGAGTAATCCTTATGTTATAACAGAGAAAGATATTCGTGGTTCAGAAACTTATCCTACTGTTAAGAAATTTTATAAAAATTATGTGGATGTTGCATGTAAATGTGTTAAAGATAAATCACACGATTTTAAAATCGAGTTAGCAATTCTTGGAATATTAGGTCAATCACAATACATTCTCCATTTTTATGGTCTTTCAAATGTTGATAATCGGGACGTTATGGTCTTTGATTGGGCTGATCATGGGACTTTAAAAGAGCTCTATTCCTCTTATGATATTCCTTGGACAAGAAAAATACGCATTCTTCGGGATATTTGTCGTGGTCTTGTGTTTTTGCGCAGTGCAAATGTTTTTCATCATGATATGAGATGTGAAAATATTTTCGTATGTATAATCATAAATAAATATTATTTAACATATAACATTCAAATAAATTACAAGTATATTAAATTATAGGTGCTACATAATTTGGATTCAAAAATTGGTAATTTCAAATGTGCTCGTAAAACAGATGCAAAGACGAGGAATCTTGAACACTTGGTCACCAATATTATCCGTTGGATGGCTCCTGAACAGATTAAGAAATATAAAGACAAAAGACATGATGACAAAAAGTACCATTATACATTTCATTGTGAAATGTTTAGGTATTTATTATTTAATTATTAATTAATTTCATTGACTTTTTTGTTTGAATTAACTTTATTCAATTTATTTTATTTAATCAGTTTTGGAATGCTTATTTGGGAACTTTGTTATGAAAAAATGCCTTATGAAAAGCGAGATATTCAAGATATATCAAATCATGTTTTAAATGGTAATCGAGAAAGGCTTTTAACTGGACAATTTGACGACCCTGATGATAAGGAGATTCAAGAAAAACTTATTAAAATCATTAAAAACAGTAAGTTTAAATTAAATTCATTTTGAAGCATTTTTATTACATATAGTATACTAAGTCTTAATTTATTTTTCGCTTAATTGATAAATAGCATGGAAACATATACCACACGAAAGAATAAGTATTACGGATTTACATAGAAAACTTGAAAAACTAGCTGCAAATTATCTAATTCCTCCTGGTGCTCCAGTACTTTTAGAAGATAAATCATTAAACTTTGATGGAAGTTTAGTGCATCCAGAACCTGAGGGTGCACCATCATTTATTCCTCTTGACAGAGGAATCGAACTTCATAAAAAGAGGGATCACGTAAATGCTTGGAAATGTTTTAATGAGAATGCAGATCTTGGAGATAACTCTGCAAAATATTGGCAAGGTTATTATTTGTGTCATGGGTATGGTGTTGTCGAAAAAAATGAGAGACGTGCTATGGAACTTTTTAAAGAAGCCGCTGATAATGATCATCCAGATGCACAATATCGTTATGCAATGTTATCACTTTCCAGTCTAAGCAAAGAGGAAAGTGACTCTAGAAAAGAAGAAATTTGTAAAGAAATTTTACATTATTTTAAATTAGCAGCTAACAGTAATAAACAGAACTATGACGCAGTATATTATTTGGGAGATATTTATTTAAATGGAAAACTTAATGTAGAACAAAATAGGGAACTTGGATTAAAGTATTTAAACTTGGCTGCTGATAACGGGCATGCAAAAGCATCTAAGCTATTAAAAGGTAAATATTTAGGCTTATTACTTTATTTTATTCATTTTTATAAAATTTTAATATATTTGTAACTAAATTATGGTTTTGATTAAACTAGAAACTACGCAATTGGATAACCGTATGGATGTTGAGGTATAATTTCCTTATTGTCTACATTTTTTTTTATTTTTATTTTATTTTATTTTATTTTAATATTATTTTCTTTTCTAGATTTAAATTTTGGCTTATAAACATTTTCTGGTTGCTATTATTATATTTATCAATTTTAAATTTAAATTTTAAAAGAGATTTATTTAGACTAAGCTCGCGCCAGAATTTAAAGGCTTTATTTTATTTTCAAAAAAAAATATTTGTGACTAACAAACTGGCACCCGTGCCTATTATAGTATTTGTACCCTTAATAAAAAATAAATTTTTTTAAACTTTAAATTAAATTATCTTGATAATTACTTGACTAAATTCAATAAAAGTTTTTTATTTAATTCGTAATCTGTCTGGGAACCAACGAACAAACATAGTAAATTGCGGAGATATGTTAGCTATGTAATTTTTGCCTCTTTTGTAATCTGGTGTTTCCCTAAGAATAAATCGATTTCATGCTAAATAAATTTCCCTTGTGCGCATAGCAAACGTTGTAGAGGATGGTAGTTGAAACATTAAAACTAGCACAGCAGATCATGAGATATGGGCATTTTTTGTGATTACAACTATATGTTTACTTCTTTGTTTACATCATATAGTTATTAGGACAAATACACCTATATCTCACGATCAATTAGCCGATTTTAATTTTTAACTAACATTGCGCTGGTGTGCATTTTTTATTTCAACTTTGCCAGTTTTCAATGTGTTTTACACCAACTGGGTATCCTCCAAAGCATAAAGACACTATTCTTCGTATATAATATAAATTGCTCCGGGTACCAATCATAGAGTTAGTACTTTATTTACAGTTGTCATTTTTCAATTTTCACTGATTGAAAAATGATTCGGATGATTCTTGACGTAAAGGTTAATAATAATAATAAACGTAGTTCATATTTATTAATGATATTAATAATTTTAAATGGGAGTCACATATTTCATTTTTTTTAATTATACTTGAATCATTTTATATATTATATTTGAATCGACCTTTTTTTTTTTTAGATAACTACTGGATATTAGACCTACTATTAAATGATAGATTAGGTTTAAAAATTTTTAATCAAGTTTATAGTATATAATCTATTATAGAGCATATTAAATTTAATGGATATCCATCAGATTTTATTATTAAATTTAGTATACAAATCCAAGTTCTATATTGTGGTTATAATATTCTGCGAAATATAGGTGAACAATTTATGTCTTTTCAAATTTCTATTACATAATAAGCGAGATGTAAAATAATATCAAATGAAGATGACAGGCATGTGATGTACAGTACGTAAAATTCAACATAGTCAAATCAAGCAACCATTATGTGTAAATAATTATTCTAATAGCTCATTATGGTTAGCGTTAAATAATCATTTTAACAAATTTTGATGATTAGTGTTAAATAATCATTCTAATAGTTTCTTATGTTAATGTTAAAAAATAATTGTTCTAACAGCTCTTTATAGTTAGCGATAAATAACCATTCTTTATTATTGCGTTATAAAACCATTCTAACAAGCATTTTCGGATAAGCATTTAGTGTTTGGATTAGAATAGTGATGTTAATAATATCTTATAATTTATAAGTCATATCAGCGGATCGGCATAATTGGGCTTTTTTTCGATAAACTGTTACACGAAAATTTGCTCCTAAGTGACGTTGAAAAACTAACAAATGAAGCACTTATTACAAATAACAAAAGGGCTTCTTTGACGTCTAGACAAGTTAAAAAACCAAAAAAAAACTCAATAAAAGAGCTATGCTAAGCTGTAGAAAGAAGTACTTTTACCGTTTGTTGAAATACTCTGGTGTTTTAGGATGGGTTGGGCATTGTTAGATGGGCATCTGCTTAACAGATTACCATGAAGTCTTAATGTTTTTGTGAAAATGCATTACAGTCAAACCTCCATATAGTCACACTGCCAGGATGCAAAAAGTGGTGATTATATAGAGATGACTAATATAGAAGGAATTTTATATAATTACAATTATAATAAAATTCTTTTAAAAAAAATTGTGATTATATTTAAGTTTTAATAAATAAAAATTTTTTAAATTTTGTTTTTTTAAATAAATTATTATAATTGCTACATATTAAAGTTAAAATTGTACTAAGTAAATCAATAATAATACTCTAAGTAACATTGTTCAAAAGATAAAATTACATATATATTGAAGTGTTGAGATAATTTGAATAACATTTTATTCTTAGGCAAAAAAAAACTAAAAAATTAAAATTTTTAAACTTAACTATAAATTATAAAAGTGTATTAATAAAATTTTATCCAAATTACTTTAAAATTTCAGAATATATGCAACTTTGTATCCCAAACAACTTTACTTAGATCATTATTATTGATTTACTTGATATAATTTTGACTTTTGAATGTAGCTACAATATAGTTGACTCTCACTATGCTGAACTGCATGTTCTGGGGTTTTAGTTTGGTATAGAGTGAGTTCGCTTTATACAGTTCACTTTCTATACTAAACAGTTTGGTATATGTAGTAAACCAATAAAATTATACACATGTCAATAAAATTTATTCAACTCTATATAACTTTATTTAACTTAACTTAAAAAAAGATGAAAGGTGCATATGTATATATGCACATGCAAACATATTTATAGTAAATAAAATAAAAAAAAAACCTTTTTATAACAGATAATATATGTATGACATACAGTATTGAATAAAATAAAAAAATTCTATTTAGCAAATATTGAATAAATAAAAAAATTTTCTATTCAGTATAGTACATCTGCACATACATAAAGTATTGAACAGTGTTGGGCAATATGGACATTAAAAATAATATGAACAAATATGGACATAGTAATTTATGGACATGGACATATAGGTTTGGACATAGTTCAAATTTTTTAAAAAATATGGACATATACCAAGTGCCAACACTGGTATTGAATAAAAAAATTCTATTCAGTATTCTGAAAATAGTAATAGAGATTGACTTGTTAAAAATTTTTTATAAAATTTTTAGTTATAAAAAAAAATTAAAAAAATTTTTATTTAAATAATCATATATTATAGCTATATATAAAAGCCAAAAATTATATTAAATAAACATTAATAATGATCTAAGTAAAGTTGTTTAGGATACAAAATTGCATATATTCTGAAATTTGAAATATTTTGAATAAAATTTTATTAATACAATTTTATAATTTATGGTTAAGTTCAAAAATTTTAATTTTTTTAGTTTTTCACCTAAGCATAACTTGTAAAAGTATAATAATAAAATGGTATTCAAATTATTTCAAAATTTCAACATACTGTATTACACAGAATAGTGCACATGGGCATTATTTTGAAAATCACATTCCCTAAAAATAATATACTTGGCTTCAAAATAATGCCCATGTACATTCTGAAATAGCGCACACCTTATATAGTATACTGTATAAATGAATGTATTTATATAACTTTAAGTGTACTGAACCATGGAAAAAATTCTTAGTGCCATCTCATTTCTTCTTTTGTTACAATGCTGACCATTTATCATCCAATTTATATAGTGAATATTTGGCAGATAAGCTAGATAATATGAATTAAAACTCTTACTATATGCACCAAGTAGAGTCAATTAATATGTAATGAGGTCATAAAGCATATAAATAAATAAATAAATTCAATATTGATAAGTAAAAAATTAAATAAAAATTAAAATAATAATGAGCTAATAAATAAAATAGCAAATTAGCAGTATCACCAAGTAGAAATTCATATGTACAGTATGCTAAATGTGGCTTTGAGAATGATGTTAATTGTTCTTCTATTCTATCTATATAAATTAAGGTTAGATTTTTAGTACTGTACAGAATAACTACTTGTTTGCATACATACATATCTGAATAACAAATTGAAGATCTATAATTTAGAAAATTATTTGCTACTAAGTTATATGTTTTCTATTTAAGGAGATTGATTTTCAAATAAATATTTATATACTGCACATGGATGCTATTTCAAAATCTCTTTGGTGCATAAAAACAAGGTTGATTTCAAAATAGTGCACATGTGCATACTCTAAATACCATGCAGGTGATCAAAATACTATGCAGGTGTGCGCTATTTTGTGGTAATACAGTATATATAATTTTAATTTCTGAACAAAGTTACATAAAACATTATTATTAATTTGTTTAGTACAATTTTAACTTTTATATGTAGCATTATAATCAATTATTTAAAAAAACCAAAATTTAACTGTTAAAAAATATATTTTAAAAAGTTTTTGACTATAGTAAAAAAATTTATTAATAAAACAATAAAACTCATTTTATAAAAGCCATATTTTTTTGAGCCAAAGCACAACTTTACTTAGTGGCTCAAGAATGATTTCATTAATAAAAGTTTGTGAAAATTATACTGTCAGCTTTTTTACATAGTAATAAAATAACAAAATCCAAATATTTATAATAATAATGTGATTATTGTAGATATATAATTATAATACAAATGCTTATCAGTTATATAGAGGTAAAAATTATAGTAAAAAGGTTGGTAAATTTACAAAAGTGATTATATTGGATTTGTGACTATATAGAGGGTGACTATATAGAGGTTTAACTGTACAATATTTGATGTAATCTCTAATGCTTTGCTAATTTTGTAAGTTATTATTACAATAATTTTAAAGATAAGTTAGTGAACACAAGAATACAAGAAAGTAAAAAAAGAAACAAAATTTATTTGTTATGATCGAAGTTGATTTTTTTTTTGAAAAAATTTCTAACTTATGCGACACGCGTGCGCAGTGTTGTCACTTGAACACTTTTTGGACATTTTGTACATTTTTTCAAATTAAAATAACTTAAAATTTTATTAAGATAATCTATTTTAATTTTTTCACCAATGAGTCTAGCACCTAAAAAAATATATAATTATATATTTTTTTAAATTACTTTATTGATTAGTTAAACATGGGACATAGGCTTGGATAATTTTGAACAATCTTGGATGTTGGACAAAAAACATAGTATGAACATGTCCAAGTGACAACACTGCGCATGCGGGCAGACAAAAAATTGCAAACTTGTACTCTTGACCAAATTTCTATAATAGTTACAAAGATGCATTAGAAAAGATACCAATTTTGGGCAAAATGCATCAAAAACGTAACTTTTGTATCACTTTGCATAGAAACTTAGGGTCTGTCGCTACACTCCGGCCAATAATTAGGGTTTAGGTGTCCTAAGTAAAAATGTTCAGAGCCCCTGAAAACATTATCCATAATAAAATTTGGACCTTTATATCAATATTTATTATATTACATGAACCTCTATTTTATTCTATAACTGCATCTAACCCTAAATTTTTATATATTGTGGTGTTGAACACTAGTGGTATGATTTATAATTACTATCCTTTTTTTTGTTGCTCACATTTGTTACGTTATTGACCATGAAGCAGTATAACTGATTATTTCACAGTATTTATACTTCTATTTTAATTAAAAGCAGTATATTTAATAAAGTTTGGTTTGTTGATTACAAGGCCTCTTTCTCTGTTCTTTTGTATTCAATTTATTTATGTCAATTTAACAATCTATATTTCTTAAATTGTTCTATTCTGTTTACAAATGAAGTTAATTAATTAAATCATAACACAAAATTCTACATTTTGTAACAATATACATAAAGAATTTTTTCTTAATTCTATACATAAAATGCCATAGCCGTTGGGGTTCTGCATATACTAATTACAGCTATTTTCAAAAAGATGAATATATGTAGGGATGGCAAAGTCCTTAAGTCCAGGACTTTAGGACCTGGTTTTGGGACCTGGTCTTTAAAGACTTGGTCCCAATTTTAGGACCTAGATCCATAGGTCCACAATAGGTCCTAATATAAAATATATTAGAACTTAAAAATATTAATAAACAAAGAATTTTAATTAGTTAGAAAGTATTAGAACTAAGTCCAAGAACTTAATCCTATTGGTTGAGCATAAGTTCTAGGACTTATTATATGAGGACCTGGTCCTTAGGTCCATGTAATAGGACTTACAGGTTCTAGGACCAAGACCGAACCTGAACTGACTTTACTATCCCTAAATATATGTGTGAGAAATCGGAAATTGGAAATCTGATTATTAATTAGTGACGTTGTTAGCATGTGCTAACAATTTTATACTAGAATTAACGTGATAAACCAGTGATGATCCCATGCGCAGAACATTTTCATTTTTATTTATATTATATATATTTATTTTACTTTATATATTTTTTTATTCTATTCTATATATATATATATTTTTTTTTTATTTATTAATGTCAAGTACAGAAATGGGCAGTGGACTAGAAAACCCCATCTTTGAGACTTTTTTATCAATTTCGAGATTTTTGATTCAAATTAAAGTTCCGGTTTATATCTATATATATTTCACTTTTTACCCTACATTAACATAATAATTTATCGAGATATTTTAACTTGAATGTAAACCAATTTTTTAACGAACATGATCTAAAAATATATTTACAACCAAAGATTTATGATCAATTAAATTAGATTGGTCAATTAGTGTTTCATAATCACATGATATTGTTTATTCAGTAAGTAATATCTAAAAATAAACAAAAACTTCAGAGTAAAAATTTAGGTAACACAAACTATAATCGCCATTTTCTCAAAATGGAAAACCCTTTTCAAAGACGGGTTTTCCTAATCCATTGCCCAAATAGGAGAAATAGGATAGTAAGTTACAATTATATTAGGATGATGTATAAAGAAATACTATATTTAAAATTTCTAACTAATCATCTAATGATCTATGCAATAGGGCAAGCCTATCACTTGCAGTTAGGGCTAACCATTAAACTGCT
This sequence comes from Gigaspora rosea, assembly GCA_003550325.1. Lineage (NCBI taxonomy): Eukaryota > Fungi > Glomeromycota > Glomeromycetes > Diversisporales > Gigasporaceae > Gigaspora > Gigaspora rosea. Next base: position 467,599 of record QKWP01000118.1, read on the forward strand.
ACAGAAAGAAGATGTGACATTTTACCTCATACTTTTCTATTATAAACTAAAAGGTTTAATTTTTAGTTTAAGAAGGCTAGAGAAAACCAATCTATTCTATATTTAGTTTTCTTTTTATCTATATATCTATATATGTTATAATTAACCCTTTAGCTATTGTCATAGATCGATTTAGTTAAACCTTTCTAGATAGTTAATTTTTGTTACCATAACTGAATATCAGCTACATTGTAATGATGATCTCTCATTTGACCCCAACCCGTATACAAGATTTGTGATTGATAACAGATTCATCATTCAAAATCTCTTAGAGTCCTCTTTGTCATCCTTTTCTTTAACTTTCGATATTTGTGCCTCAGTACTTGATGAAATTAGGAAGGCATATCTAATAGAACTTCTCTTAAGAAAAGTCCCAGATCTTGAAAATCGTATGGCGTGATGAAAATAATAAAAGCATTTTTCATACGCACTGTTGACCTATAGAAATTACTATAAAACACAAAAATGATTATAACGCTTGGTCTAGTAATCAGAATTGGATGAAACCACCACCATTCGAATCAGCTCGCCAAGACAGTTCTAACAAGCTATAGATTATCCTTGTATGACCACTGGATGATAAGATTGAAACAAATTACCAATTAATATCAGATCTGCTATCTGATTGGCTAGGCGATTGCTGCGGGCAAATATGCCATATATGCCATATCTGCCAAATGTAGTTTTTAAGGCATATATTCCAGATATTACATTTATGACATATATATCAATTATTACATATATTACATTTATACTATTTATACTATATATTTATTTTATTTTATTTTTTTTTTTAAGTTTTAAACGGCAGTCTGCATGGCCGAGAGCACTTTATTAAATTGAAATGGTATCCAAATACAGAAACAACCATATTACATAAACCACTTTTGGTGCCTAATTAAGTAGTCCGCCCGCAGGTTCTACACTAGCTGCCATACCTGCAACTCACTATGGATATTGCCTATTCAAAACCCTCTGATCTATGCAGGACCACCACCAATTGCGAAACATCTCAGCCTTAGGGCTACTTTACCTGCAGACAGGTCCATACCAAGCAGCAACTATGTCCTATTTCATAGTCACTATCTGCATTTTCGGTAACCGACGCATCTGCATTATACTGACACTTGCAGTCCGTTGCTACTCCGAACCGCTAGGTATCTCCCTTGCCCTTGTAAAGTTCATTCCGACCCCAGCACCGACCTTCTTATGGTAGCACCGTCAGAGATCATTAATCTACCTTCTTACTCGGGACTTCCCAAGCAGGTTTCTGTTTTTCCAGTTTCTTGGCTTTTTCAGTGTAACTACACCCTTGCACCCGAAAGCTCCCATTCAAGATGGTGGAACCAAGATTACAGATTTTCGCACCCAACCGATACTGAGCCACAGTTACTGCAACACAGGTCTAATTTTCCAATATCGTCGTCAGTGGGATTTGAACGTTTGACCTGCCGCTTGGGGGTGACAACCTGGCCACTTCTCTCGATCGCCACACTCTACCACTATATATTTTATTAATAGTAGTTATAGCATATATTACACATATATTAGATAAGCATGGGGGACATTCGATTCTGATGATTTCTGGGATCTACATTACATGAGTATTTATATTGCATAGACTAGTAAAACTGGAACTTCGCGTATAAGCAAACTTATGAAAAAAACTAGTATCGGTGCACTATTCCACTAATTGAATAACTTCGTAGCGAACGTCTCTATAGGAAATCATGTTGCATCATGTTGCATCATGCCGTAATGAGGAGGTCTGTAATCAATAGAAATATTATATACAGACAATAACAACGCCTAGTAGAAGTTCAGTGATATTCTAACTTGCCAGAATGTACTTTTTTCTAGATCCTATTTTAAATTTGAAAGTAGTTGAAGTTTAAGACATGTCGAACAAACCGTAGCCAACATGAAAGAAAGAAAATTACTATGTTATATTTATTCTACGATTCTTATTATCACAAAGTTTCTTTTTTTTTTAGTCCAGGTAATGTTTTGCTTAATTATTTAAGCTACAACAGTTATTTGCAATTTTTTTGTTGTTTTTTCTTCAATATGTCTGATTTCGTGGGGTTTTTTTTGTTTAGTTTGTCCAATTCACTGACTATTATTATCGTTTTATATTTAGGCCTCTTTGCTAAAACCAAGATGTTAAGTAGAAATAGGAATTCGGTTATTGTATTAAAAACTTCTAAAATTAAAGATAAATTTTTTTAGTCAAATTAATATGTCGCTTACTACTAAGCCAAAACTACAAAACTATATTTAAAATGTTGACTGGCCTGCAAATAAGTTTATATTATTTTATTATTTGTATATTACTTAATAGTATGTATAAGTATTTCGATAGCCTATTTATAAAAATTTTTATTATTAAAGATCATTTAACAACTAGAAAAACAAGGTTTAGGTGTGTAGGCTTGATTGATTTGCTAGTGATTGTGATGTGCACACTAAAATAACGTTATTTAGGGTGTTGTCGTGTTAGCTAGTACCCGGATACGAAAGGTTTCTTCAAAATTCTTAGAATTCGAGAATATTCACCACGTTCAACGATTGTTTAATCAACAGTGTGTCATGTGCATAGGGAGGTTGCTGCTGATTGGCCGATTCCCACATGATAAACCCAAGCTTTTCCGAAATTTGAGAAAGTCCCCCATGCTTATTAGATATTGACCGTTACATTTGTAAAATTTCAAAATGTATAAAAGCAGCCGATGTGGACCACAAGTTCAACATCAAGTCTTCATACTCTTTCAATAATAAAAAAAAATATTAAATACAAAAATTAAACAATTATTAGTATCATCATATACTTCTAATTGTAGCCTCTTTCGTAATTGCAAATTGCCTTAAATCTTCTTTGTTAAGTTTTATTAAAAAACGCCTTCCAACTTAGATATATCACAGTAACAAAGTGAGGTTACACAAAGTGTTCACTGTCTAAAATCGCTCTAGTTACCTAATATCTTTGAAGAAGTGGATATAGGATAACAAATTGGTGGTGACTGTGAGATACTTTCTCCACCTGTGTGTATTTTGGAAAAATAAAAATTGAACGTTGACTTCATGGAACGTTTGCCACTAGGAAATTCAATTGATTTTGCTCCGTTTGAGCTGAAATTTTAACTGTATACTCTTTGGAAGAGTCCACAACGTTTCTACTAAGCTTATCTTAGGACGAAAACGCTACTCTGAACCAGAAAACCTTGTTACAGCATTTTCTCTCTCTAAAGATTTGAAAAGAAAGAAACGATTGCCACTAAGTAAAGTCGATCAATTTTGATCTGTTTGAGTTGAAATTTGGAACATATACCCTTTGGACAATTCTGCATCATTTCTACTAAGCTTCTCATAAGATGAAAATCACGTTGGAATTTGTAAATCGAAGTGACGTCATTTTGCCTCTTTAAAGATCTGCAAAGAAAAGTTTCTCTACGATCACGTTACACAAAACGAAATCAATCATTGCGAGATAACCTGTGGATGAAATCTTGTAATTTATACACGTTAGAACCAGAAGAACCTCAGGAACATTTTCTATTAAGTGACAATGCATAATATTAACAGATATTAAAAATGTCCTACTGTAAATCACCAAAAGTGATGAAAAATCAATGGAAGTATGAAGAAACATATTATATAAATCAAAACACAAATCAAAGACATGACAAGAGAAAAGCGACCCTTTATGAAAACCTAAAAGTAAAAGACCTAGAAAATGAATGTGCAAAATTATATGCAACACTTACTGATGAACAAGCTTTAGAAGTCCAAGAAATTGTTGATGAAACCTTTGGAAATCTAACTTTTGATACAAACCAAATTTTTGAAGTGTTAAAAATCTTTCAGAAAATATTAATTGAAGTCAAAACAGACTGTGAACCAAATTATAAACAGGAAGATATTGTATACTTACCCTCATATATTCAGTTAACTACAGTCCCAACAAAGAAAAGCTCTTTCTCAAAAACACCAACTGCAAAAGCTTGTCTACCAAAATCAAACTATGAAGCTGTAGATGAAATCCTTGATGCTTACTATATTTCAGAAGCCCAAAAGAAATGATGAAATCAACCTTGAAGCTATGATTGATGATTATTTAAATATTTTAGACACTTGGATAGCAGAATCAAAAACTGTTGAAGCTGATACTAAAAAGGATAATCTTGAAATACCTGAACAGCATTCAAAGGATATAGATGATAGTTTGAATCAACAAATCAAGCCCAAAGAATTCTGTGATCAAAATGGAAAAACTCTTGATGAAGCTATTGAAAATTGGAATAGAAAGTTAATGAATTTAAGAGAACAATTAAAAATGATCAAGAGAAAATAATGAACCCATGCCCAATTGAATCTATAAAACTTCAATCTGTTAATATAGATCATGTCCTTGATAGTAATTACCAAAATGAAATTAGCTTCAAGGAAAAAGAACATAAAGCACTTCCATATTACCAAAAGTTTGATGAAGTTGATAAACTAAGTGATAATGAAATATTTGGATGTTATTCTATACAAGATACTGCTAGTAGCTTCTCTGGAAAATTATTAGAACATTTTCAAGAAATATATAATGACTATACCCAATTTAATCTGCCCAAGACTGGATAAAAAACCAAAAATTTGATCTTGGAGGATTCTATGAACAAAATACCAAAAGGTGTTCAGATGCTAAAAACCACAAGTTAGGAAGTTTATAGCATCATGTGCTATTTCCCATTCTTAGTTTCTAGTACATTGATATTCTATATTTTTTTTAACTATACATATTTATTTTATTAATATCCTTATTACATATATTTCTAATTTAAAATATACATACGTAATCTACTCAAATCTAACTCTAAACACTTAATTCTATCTACCTGCTGCCTATCTCTAAATTAAAAACATTTCTAACAACATGCGAGACCTGACTTTACCAAGAATTTGAATCTATTGCATTTCAAATTTACAAAAAAAAAATTGAAATCCAGTAAGATCGTGAATCTGCCAAAATCTAGAGCCCAAATTCCCAAATATTCCAAAATCGCCAAAATTCAATTCCACTACCTACGGTTCTAGCATCCCAACCATCAACCAAAATTTTGACTTCTTTATAGATCCTGGTTTCTAACCGACTTATCGAACCTAATTCGCCCTTACAAAAGATAAATATATATATTCAGTAAGAAAATATACAAAAAAAATCAAGCAAAAGGATACATCCCGATCTTCGCGCAAAAGATGGAAATTCTACTATCATCGTTATGAAAGGAACAAGAATCCCATTCCGCGCAATCACCCTACAGCTAGGGTGTACAATGGGCCGGGCTGAACCCGATAATTTGCGGGTTGGGCTGGGTTTGGGCCGGGCCAGGGCCTAAATTTTCAGGTCAATAAATTAATTGGGCTGGGCTCGGGCCAGGCTTGTAAAAATGGGATGAGCTTGGGCCGGGTTAAACCCGGTAATTTATATAGGTTGAGCCTTGTTCGGGCCAAAACCGGGCCTAGATTTTTAGTTCTACAATGAATTGGGTTGGGCCCATGTTGGGCTCATAATTTAACGGGTTGGGTTCGGGCACAGTCAAACCCAGCCCATTGCACACCCTACCTACAGCCTTTTATCCAAGAACAAGAAAAAAAAATCGATTAGAAAAAGAAATACAAAAACAAATTTTTTGATCATACTCAACCTACGCCGAAATAAGTTGAGGCAAGATCCCATCAAATCGACAAGTATCATCAACAATCCTTCTATCTCATGTAATTTTAACAAAATTACCAAGCCGAAATATAGAACCATTCTCAGCAATTATCAATGAAGTATATTTCAGCTGAAATTGCTAATCGATAGAACAGCACTTCGAACCACGGCAACAAAATGATGAAAAATGTGCCTCCAAGAACACCAAATCGAACACCAATGATATACAATACATAGTAATCCATTGCTGCAGCACTACCGTTTCAAGCCCCAAATACCTGCATTCTAGATCCACCAAAATTGATTTGCCCTATAAAAAAAAAATTTTAGTTAATAAATAAATAATAATATTAACAAGAAAGAGGCCAAAAAAAAAAAACCGGGAAAACTTATCTCAAAAATCCAAAAGAGTATCCAAGAAATAACCCGATCTTGACAACAAGAAGTTACTCAAGGACCTCCAACTTAAATAACAATACAAAAAAAAAATTAATAAAATTTTTTTTTATATACTCACGAAAGAAAAACTCTAGTACTTGTCGACAGGAAAGACAAGATCCCAGTAACAAGATCCAAGCCAAGGACTCCACTAAACATATTCCAACGCCACTGGTTCCAATTACTCTTGGCACCATTTTGCCCACCTAAGTCGATGAAGTAAAATGAAACAGGTCCCAACGAAGCACCCAGACCAACAAAATAGAAGCAGAAAAAAAAAATTTTTTTTATTAAAGACTTACCACATTAAGCACAAAAACAACTGGTCAAAGCCCTTTCAACAATCAAGAATTTGATATCGACCTCACAATAAAAATTTGTAAAGGACTATGGCCCAGATTTGGACTAGGAATTCCTGATTGTTGTATTGAATTAGAAACCAACACATGGATTCGAATTCAGGAAAGCGTCCAACGTCTAGTAAAAAAATTAAACTAAAATACCTTAAGAAGAAAAGTCCTGACCAAATAATACAATTTCCGACAAAGAAAAGAACACACCCAGGACACCCAGAACATAGGGAGAACCCAACCAGAAACTTACCAAACAACAGGACTTAAAATCCAGGATGATCACTTCACAAAAGACCCGACAAAAGATCCACTAATGACAAGACCCACGAAACGGAGATAACAAAAAGTGAAAGATCAAAGACTCAGCACACAAACGCCTACATAGAAACACAAGACTAACTTCGAACCAACAAAGACCAAGCCCCATAAAACGGCATGACCAACGACCACAAGAAAGCTGAGACAAACTGACGAAGTGAGACCTAAGCGAAAGAACAAACTACCTGGTTGAAAATTTCAAAGCACAATAAAGTATAAAGGAAACTTACTAAAATGGTACTTACCTCTACAACGTAAACCCGCACAAACGATGAATTTGAATGTTCAACTGACAATGCGAAAGAAAATGTTGACTCCGAAAAACGACGACACTGTAACGAATATTCAACAAAGACTTTGACACCAACTATTATGAAAAAGTCCACAAACTCCAAGAAACGACGACAGTACTAAGTTCGGAGCACTAAAAAAAAGAGAGAGTTAACATAAGTGTTAACTAGAAAAACTTTTCCTTTATTATTACATATGATCTTCCAGTGTAACCTAATGACTATTACCATATTACTATAATCATTATAATCATTATTTAGACCGTTTTTCCCTATTTTTATTTTATTTTTTTATTATTTTTTTTTTATTATATTTTTTTAATTTTTTTAGCTTTAAAAATGACAACTTTGGTAGAATTGGTATTGCGAGAACTAGAAGAAACAGAGCCAGCCTACATTAATGTTGAACTTCACCCTTATAATCAAAGGGATAATACCAAAAAGAAAGTTCAAAAAACTTATCAGGCACTAATGAATACAGCCAGACTCAGAAATAATGAAGTAAATCGTATCAGAACTCTAGTCTATGCATACTATTTGGGAAAATTGTTGGAGACTAAGCCTAAAACCCAGCTCAAAGAACAGTTTTAGCCAACCTCCTAACTAGACATTATAAAGTAGGATCTATACGTACCTACAAAATATTCTCACCATATGGCATAGGAGCCATTTATAGAACCAAGTTCTTGGTTCTATCCAACATTATGAGGCTGCATTCTGCAGACCTCATCTTTCTATACTAAAATTCTTATGGAATTTGAAAATAAGTCCGAGAGAATATTGATCTATAGAAATTACTATAAAACACAAAACCGATTATAACTCTTAATCTAGTAATCAGAATTAGATAAAACCACCACCATTCGAATCAGCTCGCCAAGATGGTTCTAACGAGCTATAGATCACCCTTGTACGACTACTAGATGATAAGATTGAAACCAATTACCAATTAATATCAGATCTGCAATCTGATTGGCTAGGCGATTGCTGCGGGCAAATATGCCATATATGCCATATCTGCCAGATGTAGTTTTTAAGGTTTATATTATGATATTACATTTATGACATATATATCATTTATTACATATATTACATTTATACTATTTATACTATATATTTTATTAATAGTAGTTACAGCATATATTACACATATATTAGATATTGACCGTTACATTTGTAAAATTTCAAAATGTATAAAAGCAGCCGATGTGGACCTCAAGTTCAACATCGAGTCTTTATACTCTTTCACTAATAAATATAATTATTTATTATATAAATTAAACAATTATTAGTATCCTCATATACTTCTAATTGTAGCCTCTTTCGTAATTGCAAATTGCCTTAAATCTTCTTTGTTAAGTTTTATTAAAAAATGCCTTCTGACTTAGATATATCACAGTAACAAAGTAAGGTTATACAAAGTGTTCACTGTCTAAGATCACTCTAGTTACCTAATATCTTTGAAGAAGTGGATATAGGATAACAGATGTTTCACCAAATTTCACTTAGTCTTATCTTGAATTGCTATGTAAAACGTATAGTATGAATTAATTAATTAAATTAATATTTTTTCATCTTGTAAAAGACGAATGTAAGGCATTTGATTGTCCTTTTAGATCACTTTGCTACAAAAAAAGGTGTAAGCTTTACGAAAGATTGTTTCAGGTAGATTGTATAGGAGGTTTATTGGTCTTTTGAATAATTCATCTTTGTTAGCTTTTATAGCTAGCGCAATTCTTAGTAGCGTATTGTATTTTATTTATGTAAGCCTAATCATGTATTTAAAGCTCAGTTTTTACCCTTAAAGGTTTCTCTTCAGATTTTGATCAATAAAATAAAGAAAGACAAATAGCTTTTTATTAAACACATTATTCGAATTCTTACTGTATTGTTGTTTGATCGTGAATACATTTTCACGATAAATTGTTATATTAATAAATTGAACTATTTTCTATTAATAAATAAATCTCCCCCTCGTAAATACATTTTTACGATTTCTTACCTTTATCCTTAAAAACTGCTTAGCTATATAAAACACTATTAATTTGATTACCCTGCACTACGTCTTAGATCAATCACCCGATTAATCTGCATATCGACTGATCTGATCATTAATTCGGTCATCCTTAATCTGTGATTTCCTTTTTTTTGGATTATTTAAATAACCCCTTCGATTTCCCACACTTTTACCATTGTCACATTCCAAAGTTCACTTTCATTCACTATCGACTGACTAAACTCAGTTCATATATCTGGCGTTCTCCCAAACCGGTAGTAACATTTGGTGCCGATTGTGTGGAATTATAGCCTGTCAGTTTTTAGGCCTGCATAAATAATTTTGAACAGCACTTAAGAAATATTGTAGAACATGACCGATATCATTATCTATTTGGAAAGATATCGCAAGCTATCGAGTACTTGACCAAATATTATCGTGCCAATTCTTGCGCCCTTTGTTATTCTTCCCAAAATCCTCCTCCTGTTTTATTACTATTTGGGCCTGGTTCCTTACTTTTTAACTGGCTACGGGATATTCGCAATATGCAATAAGGCGTTTTGAAAAACTCAACAATTTTTAAGTTAATCAGATTCTTTACCAATTGATAGCCGTTTTATTTTTACGAAGAACCTGACGATTTTCTGACTCTTGTGAATGAATTTTTAATGGCCTATTAGGATACAGATCGATTTAATCAAACATTTTAGCTGACAAACACAACACTGAAACTTTCGCAAAAAATTTCCTGAATCAAAATATTGCCCAAAATAATCACCAAATTAATTCTCCCTTCTTATTAACCCTGATAATGATAATCAACCCTGGCTTGATTTGCCTATACCGATCACCCAAGATAATCAAATTGTGAATGAAGATGAGCAGAATAACCCAGTTACGTTCTTGGCACAGCAAATTCAAAATCTTGTTCTTCAGATGCAGAATGCTCCTGCCCTCCAGATTAATATTCCTGCCATCAACATCCCAGCTCAGAATCGAGAACTTAATCTAGTTCCTTATCCTGATTTTGCTGGTGGAGAGCAAGAACCTATCACATGGCTTGAGGCGTCAAGAAAGCTTTTGAGAATAACCAGGTCCAAAACAACCAGAAAATTCCTGTGATTATTTCACACTTAAAAGGCACGGCTGCCACCTGGTGGGTTATGGCTTGAGCTATCCAACCCACCATTGATAGATGGAACAACCCAGATAATAGAAGGCAGAGTTTTCGCCCTCATTTTATTATACAGTTTAGGCCTCCTGCTCTTGAAAATAAATGGTTCGCCCAGTTAACCTAACGAAAGCAAGGACTGACTGAGGATGTCGATTCTTATCACATGTCAATCGAGGAATTATTATGTCATGTTGAATTAGGTGGTTACTGATTCTGGACACAGCAAAAGCCCAAATGTTTATTAATAGTCTCTGATCTGAGCTTGCCACCTCAGTTTCTTCTTTTATGCTGAACTCCCTTTCTGCTGCCTATGAACGGGCCAAGGCCTTTGAAAATTCTTTTAGACAAAATTTGCCCTATTACAATCCGTATTTATCTTCCATGTATACGTCTCTATATGCCGTGCTCTCCACATTGTCGCACTCTATTGTAACTTTGAATCCACCCCTGACCAGTACCCCTCAAGTTGCTTTGCTAGAATCAGAAAAATCTAGAATAGAAGAAATATGGAAAAAAGTTAGCGAAGCCCTAGATAATATGAAAAATTTCAAGAAGCTAAAGAATCTCCTCGACGTAACCCTAGTAACTAGAATAATACTCTCTGTTATACTTGTGCTCAATGTGGACAGATGGGTCACTTTGCTAGGACTTGTCCGAATCTCTTGCCACAGTCTAACTCCTATGCTGTGGCTACCAGAAGTATTGCTATTCCTGGGGTTCCTCAAATTCAAATCAAATCAAATATTGGGTCAATTTGAATTTGATCAAATCAAATAGACCCTAATTTGAATTAGATTTGATTCAAATTTTTGAATTTGAATTTGATTTGAATTTGAATTTTTAATAGTAATTTTTAAATCAAATCAAATATTTGCAAATCAAATTAAATTTGGCTATATTTAAATTTGATCAAATCAAATATAGTCAAATTTGAATTTGAATTTGATCAAATATTTGATTCAAATATTTGAAGATCAAATCAAACTGCAGAACCCCCTCGGGTCCAATAATGGGAATCGGAATAATCAGCCCACTGCTAGTGATAACGGACCTCCTCCCAGGAACAGGGAAAATGATGCTCAGACCTTTCTAAATTTTTATGTTGACCAAGAAGATTTGTTGTTCTTACCAAACGAAGATTCTAATTGACCTGCTCACTCAACTCGCAGCAAGAAACGACACGTTGAAAAGTTGACCCTCCAAGAGATATTGGAAGAAGAAAAAGAAGCCTCAAAGAAAATCGAAGCTGAAGCTTCTAAAAGAGTTGTTGCAGAACCTAAGACACATAAGAGTTTCAAAACTATTGTTGTTCCTGTGGTTTCATAAACTGTCCCAGCTAGGAAGAAGAAAACCATTAAAGAGCCCCCTCAAATTTCTGTCTTGATTCCTCCTTATTCTATAGTCTCCAATATTCGTGATAAACAAGCAAATATAACTTTTGGGCAGATGCTCTGAGTAGTCCCGTCCCTACGGACTGAATTATCTAAAAGTTTACATAAGAAAAAGATTTCTAAACTGCGAGCCTTTGTCAACCTTTAGCCATCTCTAAGTCCACTGCCTTGTATTGTGATACTACTGTTCATGGAAGGATAATACCTCTAATAGTAGACAGTAGCTCCTCTGGGAGTGTGGTTTTCTCCCATTTTTTTAGTGAGCTAGATATTAAAGTGGTGTGACCCTCTACCATTAATATGGTTAATGTGTATGGCCAAAGTAAGCATGCTATAGGAGAAATATCAGACTTTCCGTTCTCGGTGGGTGTTGCAGTAGTTCCTATAGACTTCGTGATTATGATGCTCATTCCTATCAGGCCATAGTTGGAAATGACTGGTTATCCAAGGTCAACGCTAATCTTGATTATAATTTATCGGAGATGCCTTTCCATTGGGGAGATCACAAAATCGTAGTCCCCATTGAGTTTCGTAAGCTTCAGCATACACCCATTCAATATGACCGACCCCCCTAAAGTCACTAAGGTTCAATCGAATAATGATGACGACTCTGAAGGTTTGGACTCTGATGTGAAACTGCGTCCAAATATGAGAAGAAAGAATTGGAGGATTGTTTCTTTGAATTTTTGGAAGATGAAGGAAATATCTTTGATTATTCTACTAATGATGATTTTAATGTCAACACTAGAGATGTCGACCAGGAAGAAGAAATGTACGAGGAAATTTTCTTGGGCAAACTTGGCCAGCCCCAAGTATTAGATATAAGAATCCTCGAAAGTAATGACTGTGAAAATATGTGACAGTTACTCACGAATTATAGCGACCTTTTTGCCTGAACGTCTTAAGACATGGGCTGAACTAACCTTGTTACTCATTCTATTTATACCAGGAATGCAGCCCTATTAAACAGCAGTATTACCAAACCTTTCCTAAAGAACGGGATTTTTTGAAAGAAGAAATAGCTGAATGTTACAGGATGGTATTATCTGGCCTAGTAACAGTCCATGGGCATCTCCAATAGTGTTAGTTAAGCAGAAGGACAAAACTCACTTTTGTGTTGATTACAGGCGACTTAACTCCATTACAAAAAAGGACAGCTACCCCCTCCCACAAATTGACGATTTGCTAAATTCACTAAGTCACTCTTCTTGGTATACTTCTCTCGATCTTGTCAGTGGTTATTGGCAGATCGAAGTGAACCCAAGTGACAGGAAAAAGACTGCTTTTATTTCCCAGTTTGGAACTTTTAAATTCAATGTAATGCCATTTGGGCTTACCAATGCCCCGGCTACTTTCCAACAATTGATGGACTGACTTTTTCGTGATATTGTCAGACAGTTTGTGGTTGTCTATTTGGACAACCTTAATATTTTTTCTTCTTCTTTTTCCAAGTATCTAAATCATTTACAGGAAGTTTTTAACCATTTGCAGAAGGCAGGGTTAAAACTAAATCCGAGAAAGTGTCATTTCGCTAAAAAAGAACTTCACTTTTTAGGATACATTGTTAACAGTGGAGGTATTTTCACGGATTCTCAAAAAGCCGAAATTGTGAAAAATTTTCTGACTCCTGCCAATCAAGACAATTACGTGGTTTTATCAGGTTGGCTTCATATTACCGCTATTTCATACAAAACTTTTCAAAGATTGCTGCTCCACTTATTTATTATTAAAAAAGAATATCAAGTATTCCTGGACCGAGAGACAGGAGGAAGCTTTTCAAACACTTAAAGAAAAACTTGTCAATGCACCTGTCCTAGCATATCCGAATTTCTCTAAAGAATTTTTTCTTTTCACAGATGCCTTAGGAATGACTATAGAAGCCATCCTATCACAGAAAGATCCTCAAGAAAGGGGAAAGTGATCTCGTATACCAGTTGGTCTATGACGAAAGCTAAAAGAAATTACTCAGTAATAGAAAAAGAATGCCTCGCGGTAGTATAGGCCACAAAGTACTTTTGTCAATATCTTCAAAGGGCCCATTTTACTCTGATCACTGATCATTCGGCTCTTAAATCATTGCTGAAGCATCGTTTACCAAAAGGACGATTGGCTTGATGGATCCTCTCCCTTCAAGAATATGACTTTTTAGTCATCCACCATCCCGGAGTTCGGCATGTGATGCTGATAGTCTTTCCTGTTCGTCACGAGTTCAAGAAAAAAGAAATTTAAACTTTGTTCTCAATGTCAGCAAAAAAAACATGAGTATATTGAAGAATCTTTGTTATCTAAAGTTCGAAATTCCCCTATCTAAGATCAACACCTTTCGTATCTCAGCAATTTTGACTAGCACGACTATCTTCTTTCTTCTTTTTGAATTTTAAAACAATTTTAAACTTTTGTCAAACTTTTATATCGATTCTAAATATCTGCTCAGATGTGAACCCGCAAAATATCAACTTTTTGTTGATTACATCGATGACCCTACTTACAAAAATTCTCTACTTCCACAACAACAAAAATTATTAAAGCAACAAACCCATTATTTTCTTGTAATCAACAATTTATTATATAAAAAGCACAGTTTACACCCTCATCGACTTTTGCGAGTTTTCCTCCCTTCTGAACTCAAACCTGTTTTATTTAGTATGCATACAGATCCATTTTCTGGGCATTTTAATATCATCTCCACTCTTCAAAGAATTTCTGTTCGATATTTTTGGCCCCAAATGGAAGAGACCATTTGAAAGTTCATTCAATCCTGTGACGCTTATCAACAAAGAGAGCGATCTAAAACTTGTGAACCTTTATACCCTATCAAAATTGATTACCTTTCGACCAAGTGGGGATCAATGTAGTTGGCCCCCTAACTTCTACAAAAAATGTTAATAAATATATAGTAGTAGTCACCAAGTACCTAACACGATGGCCAGAGGCTCGTGCTCTGCCAAATGCTTCAGCTTTTTCCGTGGCTTTCTTCTTTATCAAAGATATTATATGCCATCATGGAAGCCCACAAGAGCTATTATCAGACCAAGGCAAACATTTTGCCAATCAACTTTTAGATACCATATGTAAGCAACTACAGGTTCACCATAATTACTCCTCAGATTACCACCTCCAAACTAACAGATTGGTGGAGCGTTTTAATCGTACTCTTTGTGAAGTTTTGGCCAAATGCACTATCCAGTTCCAAGAAGATTGGGATCGATACATCTCCCCGGCTCTATTTGCTTATCGCACTACTCGATACTTTGTCACTCAATATGAACCTTTCTATCTCTTATATGGATAAGAGGCCCTGTTAACCCTGGAAGTTGTCAACGGTACTTCTAAAATTCCTCTCCGTAACGAACAAGAATTACAAGAGAGTATCCTGCGCCAGGTCGAAATCTTGTTAGGAGACTTACTGCAGGCTCAAATAGAAGCTCAAAAGAGGACCACCCAGGCTCAGCAATGCCAAAAGGACCAACATGACTGCTGGTACCACACCAAAAGTTATCTTATTGAAGATAAAGTTCTTCATTATAAATCCTTCTTAGAAGGGACCCACAAAGGAAAATTGGAAGAGAAGTGGGAAGGCCCCTTCTATATCCATGATACTCTTGGTAATGGTACTTATAAGCTCCGGACCATTGATGATAAAGTGTTAAAACAGAAGGTTCATAGGAACTGTCTTAAAAGATATCACGAACCAATCTAAGGAATTCTGTCATAAGTCAATCCTCGCAGGAGCTCAAAATTTGAGAGGGGGAATGTTAGCATGTGCTAACAATTTTACGCCAGAATTGACATGATAAACCAGTAATGTACCCATGCACAGAACATTTCCATTTTTATTTATATTATATATATTTATTTTTATTTCCTTATGTATTTTTTTATTCTATTCTATATTTAGTTTTCTTTTTGTCTATATATGTTATAATTAACCCTTTAGCTATTGTCATAGATCGATTTAGTTGAACCTTTCTAGATAGTTAATTTTTGTTACTATAACTGGATATCAGCTACATTGTATGATGATTCCTTGTTTGACCTCGACCCGTACACAAGATTTGTAATTGATAACAGATTCACCATTCAAAATCTCTCAGAGTCCTCTTTGTCATCTTTTTCTTTAACTTCTGATATTTGTGCCTCAGTACTTGATGAAATTAGGAAGGCATATCTGACAGAACTTCTCTTAAGAAAAGACCCAGACCTTAAAAATCATATAGCGTGATGAAAATAATAAAAGCATTTTTCATACGCACTTTTCACTGAATTTCACTTAGTCTTATCTTGAATTGCTATATAAAACATATAGTAGAATCAGTTAATTAAATTAATATTTTTTCGTCTTGTAAAAGATGAACGTAAGGCATTCGATTGTCCTTTTAGATCACTTTGCTACAAAAAAAGGTGTAAGCTTTACAAAAGATTGTTTTCAGATAGATTGTATAGGAGGTTTATTGGTCTTTCAAATAATTCATCTTTGTTCGCTTTTATAGCTGGCGCAATTTTTAGTAGCATATTGTATTTTATTTATGTAAGCCTAATCATGTATTTAAAGGCTCAGTTTTTACCCTCGAAGGTTTCTCTTCAGATTTCGATCAATAAAATAAATAGAGACCAATGGCTTTTTATTAAACACATTATTAGAATTCTTACATATTGTTGTTTGATCGTAAATACATCTTCACGAGAAATTGTTACATTAATAAATTAAACTATTTTCTATTAATAAATAAATCTTCCCCTTATAAATACATCTTTACGATTTCTCATCTTTATCCTTAAAACCCGCTTAACTATATTAAACACTATTAATTCGATCATCCTACACTACATCTTAGATCAATCGCCCAATCGATCTGCATATCGACTAATCTGATCATTAATTCGGTCATCTTTAATCCATAATTTCTCTTCCTTTAGATTATTTAAATAACCACTTCGATTTCTCACTCTTTTAGCCATTGTCATATTCCATAGTTCACTTTCGTTCAGTATCGACTAACTAAACTCAGTTCATATATCTGACGCTCTCCCAAACCGGTAGTAACAACGTAGTAATATAATAAAATAAACTTCTACTTAATTGTTGTATTATTCTATAAATAAAAGTTATAATGATATATAGCTTTTTTTTATTTCTATTATTGTATTCAATGGCTGATACACTAGATACGAAACTTAAATATAAATGAGGAACTTGCTTAGGATGCAAAAAGTGTTTGTATTGTGGAGTTGATCTACAAGAGAAAAATGTAAATGTGATATTACAAAGCCACCTCATAGAGGCAATTGAACCAATGTTGTCAAGTATGTGTATTCACAGATTTTTACTCCCAATTGGACAGTAGATCAAATTGCTTTCATTCGTAATAAAGTGTCAAAATATAACTATGCAGTAGATTTAAAGAAGGCTTTTAATTTTTCACTTTGTTTACAATGCAATAATGGGTTACTCAAATTAGTGTAAAGTGTAATCTAATTTGCAAAGAAGACAAAAAGAAAGCCTTCTAAAAAAAATTAAATTGGACCCTGAAATATGCGACCTTACTATAGCAGAAGATGAAAGCTTTTGTTTTGATGAAACTAGAAGAGGACATATATAATATAGAAGATATGTATGCAAGGATTATGAATACAATTTCCTATGGAGCCTTTATATCTATTTGATTAAATATCAAAATAATAAAATATATGTATTAGGATACTGATTTTGAAACAGAATTGGATATATCTTAGAAACACATAAAAATAAAATGATGCTCCAAAATTACTAATCTTACAACCAAATCATTGTGATTTACATAATCCTGCATGTTTAAATCAAAATCAAGACAAAGAAATCATATTGAAATTACATTTATGATGTTTTCAACATGGGCATCAGAAATTGTAAATATATATTTATTTTTTGGATTAATATATTTGTAGTCATGGCTACTGTAATCACATTTTACAAAATTGTTAATAACTTACAAATTTTACTAGAGCAACCCTTGTTGTGTTACCACCATAAATTACTATAGAAAATACCCCTTGTAGAGATGGGTTTCATGCGTGCACATGATTCCTCAATCATGCGCATGAATGCGCATTAATGCACAAGTTTCCAAATCATGCGCATTTTATTCCATCAAAATTTTATATAGAAAAATTAAATATGAATAAATATATTAACATTCTAATCTATCTATATACTTCAATTCTGGGCTGTTCGCTTTAACATTTTTTTTGATTGGTCGTATCTAAAAAATGTAATAAATATAGGAAAACTAAAAGAAATACATAAGATGATTATGACGATTATTATGGTCGAGTAATTATTGTAACATTCAAGTAATTATTATATTATTTTTTAATGCTCTTATTAACACCCTTAAACAACATATATTTGTGAAAAGTGAATTTGCAAAATTTACTTTGGTTGTTTGATTGCCTAATATTTACAAATTATTTTGAGCTAAGAAAAGTTCACGAATTTGAAAACGTTTTGTATAATGATCTCAAGTTCAAAAATAAGTGCAAATGCAAGAACAAATGCAAGAACACAACAAATGCCCCGCGATAGATAAAACATAAGATTAATAAAAAAATAGTGAATATATTCGCTAATATCAAAAAAAATTACATTCAACTAAATATTTAGATGATTGATTTCTAGAATATTTTTTGCTGCCCAGATTATCTAATAACCAACTAATTTTTTCAGTGATTCGTAGTTTTATGTCGATCTACTAACCAATAAAATAAAATCACGGTTATGTTCAAAAAGTGATCAGTGTGCTAAAACTAATATAGCTAAATAATCAAGTTAGTACTTTAATGCTTTTTGATTAGTTATATAACCCGTGATCAAAATATTAAGCTAATATATCGATGAGCAAGTTATAATCAAGAATATTATCATAATTCAAATTCATTATGAGAAAATATAATTGTTAAAAAATGTGTTATAGTTGGTGAATACTAATACAAATTCTGTACTTGCAAAACATGATATTGTACATCATAATTGGGAATCAATCAAACAAAATAAAATTAACCCACAGTCACAAATGTCCTGTCTGCTCTACTAATTTCATATGTGAGTGTATAAATCTTAACCATATACTGTAGGTAATAGAATAGTATGTTCAGTAACAAAATTTCTTGTAATGATCCAATGCAAACTAACTCAGCATATTTATGAATATTATATTATGCAAATTTACAGATTTTAACTAAGGTTTTAAAGTTTTATCAAAGCTTCCATGGCAGAGCCACAGGTCAGGTGCTAGAATATTTTCAAATTATATAAGATAAGCAACGATGAAGTTTACAATTAGCTAATTTGTAAAAATTTATATATGTAGGCAAAATCTGTTTAAGAATCAAGATGTAGTATCTTTATTTAGATGTATTATCAATAATAAAGATAAAAATTACAAAAAAAATTTTTATCATGCAGTATCATGCGCATTTTTCCCATCTCTACCCCCTTGATTTATACCTGGTCTATTTCAAGTTTATCGCACTTTTATTGGCTGATTTGTGGAAAAAAACCTGTATAAACCTGTTTTGCTATTTTTAGTTTATAGCTCACCTGGGGGTATTTTACACGGTAATTTACGGTAACAAAAATGCTCCTCTCATGATTTTGAATTAATTTTAACTTTAAAATTATACTAACTCTAACTATATTATACCTGGGCTTAGTACAAAAAAATTTATTATAACCTATATTAACACTTATTTTTTAAATAAAATTTTATTTATTTATATTAAATAAAATTATATTTAATTTTAGAGTAAAGGATTAGCTACTCCTATAAATCCACCAACACATCCATTATTTGCATATCGGTTATCTAAAACAAAATTATCAAATTCACAATTATCAGAATCAAATACACCAACATCAATTCCATTTTCAAGTTCTTATATGCCATCTCCATTTTATATATGCAACATATTCTATTTCGGAACCAACTTCATATACTGGAAGACATTTATACCTTCTATAGATGATTTTTTAAAATTAGTTGATGAAAATGAAAATACTTGTGATTATTAATAAGGTTTTTTAACCAAATTTAAACAGCAAAGAATTCAGTATGAATACTTTCTAGAATATCTGATGAAGAAATTAAAAATTGTGATGTTGATACAATTGGTGCAAGACAAACTCTTTGTTATTAAGCTAGGAAGTATAATGTTTAATTTTATAATTATTTAGCACAATTAATTGTTTATTTGTAATCTGCTCCATTAAAAAATGCATTTGAAAGTAATGGTGTAATTTGTGAACAAGCAACTAATAAAGGATAATTTGGGTCAGAATTACTTTCTGAAATAATGATATCATCTTAAATAATGTTTTATAAATGAAAAAGCCATTTCAATTGGATTAACCAAATGCATTTAGATATTTGAGCAAACTACTATGATGATGTATCTTTGCATTATCAAGAACTAAAACATTTTTTGCATGTGGATACAAATTCATCTGAGGCAACTAAATAAATTAAATTTATTATAAACAAAATAATAATATAATAAAAATTATATTATATATACAAACCACTTGATTAATTACAAACTCTTAAACTTCTCTTTTGTACAACTACCTTCTATTAATATCTACTGCAATAATACCATCTAATGTAAAAAGCTGGTAAAAGTGTGTACCTTTACCACGAATAAAATTTTATAGCTCTTGTGTTTATTTTAGGATAACAGTAACCGCAGTAATTGTATGTTCATCTTTAGCTGACTCATCTAAAAAATTAGTTGCTCACGTTGATATGTTCCAATTCGTGCCATATAAGTAATTCATTTGCAATTTTACTTAACTAAAATAAATATTAAATAAATATATATCATAATTATAATATAAATTTTAATAAAATTAACCTTCTTTCGTGTTATTCTGCAATACACTAATGATCTTCATAAAGTAGAAACAGAAACATGTTTGCCATTTCGAACTTCCATTTCTCAAACTATTTCATCAAGATACCAATCAGCGTAAACAACCAATATATTAGATATAATATACGTTATAATAAAATAAATATTACAAATACTTACATTCATGTCATTTTGATCAAATGTTTTGCACCGCCGAGGTATTTGTCTCCAGGGATTAATTACAGTTCCCCACTTCTTATGCAACCACAGTATCTTGTATACTAAACTCTTACTAATATAAAGAAACTTTACGATCTGCCTTGTAGAATAGCCATCGTACCAAAGAAATACTATTCGCCATTTTAAATCTTCACTATTACATCTAAGAAAGTTTATTGCTATGTGAATTAGCAAGTAGGCTTCTCAAATCTTTAGAATTACACAGTGTAAAGTAATACTTGCTTTTGCTTTTTATTTAATTTGCCGTTTTTCTTTTCCCTTTACTTTCTTGTTATACAGCACACAGCTTAACAATGAGATTTGAATTTTATTTATATTATTTTGTTTGTGGAGAAAGAAGAGAATTTCTTTAATTTACTAGCTCCCTTATTCTAGTGTTGCGATACTTATTCAATACAATAATTACTGATCTAACAAATGATCGAACTGCAAACCACCCCAAATGCAATACAGAGTACTGGTCGTCGCTACGATATTGGTTTTAGGAATTTTTAAAATAATATTATTAAAATTTTTTTTAATTTGATTCAGTACTCTTAGTATAGCCAAAGAAACTATATCGATCAGGAGAATCTTTCGCTGTCACAAGCTATATTTAAAAAAAGAGGGAAATCTTGGAAATTTTGAGAATTTCCCGTGATATGGTGATCTACACCTTTCCACGTCTCAGCTGTAATCAAATCTATGTCAGGAGCAGTGTTGGAAATCTGTTTTGAGTTTTATGTTCTCATGAGAACAAATTCGAAGTTGCTCCTTGAATATCGACCATTCCTAATAAATTTCGTTAAAAAGTTACATCAATAGTATTAAATTTAAAATTTCTACGATTTGAATAAAATAATCACAGAGGTAATCCAACCATTTATGATTCAAGAGCAAGTTCGAATTTTATGAATTACTAAAATTAAAGTAGAAGGCGTCTTTAAATGCTAAAATTAGCCAAATATTTTTTGAGATATTTTTTTTTTTTTTTTTTTTTTTTTTTTTTTTTTTTTTACCTTAATATATAAGGTGCGCTTATGGCGCTTTATTTAGTATGTTTCATTATATATTATATATTATTTATACATTTGGGTCTACCTAACTAGTCTATCCCTTCCTCCACAGTCCGCTTCATCCCGACTGAATCCAGCAGGCCGACCACGTCCGGTGCCCCGTACCTTTTCGGATCATAGGCAGGGACTACAAATCCCGCCGGATCGCTATATAGGCCGGCCTTTTATCATCTGCCCCGGGAACCACTTCTCATTTCGGTCGGTCTAGGTTCGTCAGGCTTTTCCCTTTTTTGGTTCTTTAAGCGGGCTCCCTCAATTTTTACGTCATTTCTTGACGTATTCGCCTTTTCTGGTCGTTTCCGGCCATGTGGCTATGCCGGTCACTGCTTTCTTTTGTATGTATCCATTCTTGAACATAAACGGAATTCCTCTCGTAGATCTTTTTCCAAACTGGTCCTGGAGAGTTTTTCGCCGCCCGTTGGCTTGAACTCGCGACCTTGTGTTTGTGGCCCTGGAGCGCTAACCACTGCACTATCGACCCGAGGGTCGAGATATCTTCTGTTTTGAAAAAAATTTAGATGATTCTCAAAACACGACCCAGCACAGAATTTTTTTCATGCATTATACAAGAACTTAGCATATACGTATATAAAGACCATTGTTTACATTTCTGGTTAGTACGATTGTGCCCTCACACCCAATCATTCCATATCGTCATTGAAAATTTTCCATATTAGTAAAATTCTTCTCGAATAGAGATGGTTCGAAATATAACAAAAATTAGTGTTTGGCTCTTGGCACAACAAATAAAATTAGCAAATGAAAGTGCCGAAAAAAAAGCAAATAAAGAAATGGCAATTTCTATTTGTACACAACTGCACTACGTGAGTATACATGAGTATGTTAATATTTAAAGTCCTGATTATAAAACAGCCTTTGGTTCCTAACAAAAAAAAATTCCTTGCAAAACTTTAGCATAAACTATAACCCTTCCTAACCCAAAACTAATCCCAACCCTAATCGTTAGCAACTGGTTACGTAAGTACATATTCGGATGGTTATACTTTATCAACTGCGCCAACATTGTCTAGTATTGTCCTAGTACACATTTTCCGGATGCTTTTTTACCTTATAATAATTTGCGGTAAAACTGTCTAGCACTGTGATTCACCGACCTGGTATATAATTTCCAGATTCTTATTAGCTTTATCAATTGGTGGCGTACCAACCTGGTACGTTTTCCGGATGCTTTTTACTTTATCAATTACTCCTATCATTGTGGTGTACGTATGTACGTATTTGTTTTTTGTTTTTTTTTTACTTTACCGATTGCTAGCATTGTGGCGTACTAGCCTAGTATGTACGTGCGTACGTATGTACGTACGTATTATGTTCCAGATGCATTTTTTACTTTGTTAATCGTCAAATACATTCCGATTTTCTTTGATGTAACCTTGCATATCAACCTGTTCAATTCATGTGGTGCTACAAACGTTAATACGTAAATTTGTACAATAAGGTTGTGTTCCCTATTTTTATGTATGACGATCACAAATACTTATTTATATAAATTAATCACAGATAAACATGTACTTTAACCGGTTTACATTTTATACTCATAAAAAATAAATATTTATACGCATATACGTGGACAACTATTATTGTACTCAAAAATTTTTTACAAGCTTAAAAAATTTCAATTTACAAATTTTAAATATATGCGTATATACTCGTAATTCTTAACTATGTCCAACACATATACTACTATGAAACCAGGCGTAAGGAATGTGATTGTGGATACCATTTCAAATGTCAATGATGCTGCAGGTTCATACGTACCTTTTTTAAATGCATTGAATGTTCTGGTTAGAGAAGTTAATAAAATTTACGAGGATGCGGAATGTAATAAAGAACTTTGTTCAATTATGGCGGATCGAGTAGCAGTTGGAGAATTTGCTATGAGAAGGATGTTAGAAAAAAATGACAGCGAATATTATTTTCAAAAATATTTTAAGTCCTTTAAAAGATTTGAAAATATTTTGATAAATATTAAGGATTTCACTAATAAAGTGTCAAAACTCGAAGGTTTTAGAAAATTTCTCGGTGCATCTGAAGTTAAAAAAAATTACGAAAAATTAATTAAAGAGTTTGATACATCTATAAATGATTTACAGTTTACAATAGCTGTTGTTAATGAAAGTCAAAATCAAAAAGTTTTCGATTCTATAATGGGCGTTGAAGAAGTATGTATATATAATTATTTAGAGATGTATAGTCTTATGACATTAACTTTCTTTGAAAATTATTTCTTCGTCAATCCCATTTTTAGACTCTCAAAACACTTGGTGATAAGCTCGATATAGTTGTTCAAAGTGTGAACATTGCTAAAAATTCAGATTCTGCCTCTCTACCAATGATCGATCAAAATGAATTAGGCGAACCTATTAAACTAGACTATCGTGGTCCAGATAATTGCCCCGTCATTAAAAAATTTTATAAAGGCTCAGAAGTTGCATGCAGGCCTACAAAAATGTCGAAATTTTTTAATGAAGAAATAAAATTACTTGAACTTGGAAAATTGGGACAGTCACCATACATTCTACAGTTTTATGGTCTCTCAAATGTCAATAACCATGACGTTATGATTTTTGATTGGGCTGAAAATGGAACTTTAAAAGAGCTTTATAATAATTACCATATTCCATGGACTAGAAAAATACAAATTACGCGAGATATTTGTCGTGGTTTAATATATTTACGTAGTGCAAAGATTCTTCATCACGATGTGAGATGTAAAAACGTTTTTGTAAGTATAACTTAATGTTTTATAAATCAAAGAAATTATATTTTTATAAATGAGTGCCGTAGAGAGAAAACCTGTATGTAAAAATTAACGTCATCATCAATGTCTGAGGTTAAAATGTGCAGATCCGATCTAATTCAGAAACCAGCAATTTGATTGGATCCGCACATTTAAATTAGATACTATTGATAACGTTAATTTTACTTATAGGTTTCCCGTCCCCAGCTCTCAAATATGAGCGAAGTTTTCTTAATACCGTAATTACTTGATCAAATTTAATAAATCTAAAATAAAAAAAAATGTCAATTTGATCAGTTAATTATTATTTAGAAGACTTTGCTCAAATTTCTGTCCATTACTATATTTAAAATATAAATCTTGATAAGCTATTAACATACACGTGCATCAAACAACAGGTATTACGTAACTTGGATCCGAAACTTGGAAATTTTTCATGTGGTCGTCAGATTGATGCAGAAACTAGAAATCTTTCTGACCTAACAACTGATATTATTCACTGGATGGCCCCTGAGCAGATCGATAAATACAAAAATGGAAAGATTAAAGAAAAAACTTACACATTTAATAGTGAAATTTTCAGGTATTAATTATTCAATTTTAAAAACTATTTGTTGTTATATTGAAATTTACTTTGTTTTTCTTTGAAATTAGTTTCGGAATGCTTATTTGGGAACTTTGTTATGAAAAAATACCTTATCAGGGTTGGAATTTTAATGAAGTATTAAACCATGTACTAAGTGGTAAACGAGAAGATCTTTCACATGGAAATCTCGACGATCCTGTTGAAGAGGAGATTCTATTAGAATTTATCAAAATAATTCGTTCAGGTAATTACAATCAGTTTGTTTTCTACTTTGTCATATTGATATTTATTTTCTATTTAATCGACAATAGCATGGAAACACATTTCACACGAACGAATATCTGTCACAAATTTACATCAAAAACTTGAAGAATTGACTGAAACCTACCCAATTCTTAATGACATCTCTTTGAACAAAAAAACGTTAAACGTTAATAAAATGAATACTGCAAGAATTATAAAACCAGTAACGCCAGAGCCTGAAATACATTCATCATATATTCCTCTTGAAGAAGGAATCAGACTTCATCAAAGTAAACAATACAAAGAAGCATGGCAATGCTTTGAAGAGAATGCTAATCTTGGCAATCTAAAAGCAAAATATTGGCAAGGCTATTATTTATATCATGAATATGGTGTCGTAACGCAAGATATTGAAAAGGCAAAACAACTATATAAAGAAGCTGCTAGCGGTGATCATCCTGATGCACAGTACCGATATGCAGCTTTATTACTTCAAGACCTAAAAAAAGAAGACAACAATAAAGAGGATTATTGTAAAGAAATTCTACATTATTTCAAATTAGCAGCTGATCATAATCACGTTGATGCAATATATTGTATGGGTGATATTTATGCAAGAGGAAAACTTCAAGTGCAACAAGATAAACAAAATAAAGAACTTGGATTAGAATATCTAAAATTAGCGGCCAAGCATAATCATGCAAAAGCAATTAATCTATTAAAAGAATTAGGTAAATTTATATTTATATTATTTTATAAATTAAATAATTTTAATTCTTCAACTAAAATTATGTTTTAATTTGAAATAGAAACCTCTACTCAACCAGAACCTATGGATATTGAGGTACAGTTTCCTTAATAACTATGATTTGGTTGTATTTTGCATTAATGATGATAATTGTTTTTTCCGTTAATGAATTCTAGATGAACCAAGCCTGAATTTTTTTGAACTTAAAAAGCATCCAAATATTTTACGGGGATGGGTTCGGTCAGCTAATAGTCGGCTAGCCGATCAGCTATAGCCGTAGTCGATGTAGTCGACTATAACGGCTTAGCTGACCGGTTAGTCGATGCCAAATTTTTTATTTCCTGGCTAAAAAATCATAATTATTGCTTAATTCAGCATGAAGTGTACAAATTATATAGAATTATTGAAAGAAATACCCTAGCATCTTCCATCTTCCCCAGGATCGCCGTCACTTTTCCACTGTCACGTGACTATGTCCAACAAACTTCAAGATCGTTTTAAGTTAGTGCCAGGGTTCCTATAGGGCTTGATATTAGCAAAACATATAGTAGAATTGCTCAAGGAATTTTTTTGTTAGAGCGCGAAAGGTGATTTTTGAAAAAGCGAACGTTTTGTTTTGATCTTCCGCTTGTGTTACGTTACACATGCTCTCGTGACCAAAAAATCACGTGATAATGAAATTTTGACGGTCAAAATAATCTAATTCTGGTCAAATTTGCAATCTCCAATAGGCCAAATGATCTATAAATTTGACCAGAATTTGATTGTTTTGAAATGTAGATCGGATCTTCAATATTTTGATTATTTTGATTGGCTGTTTACAGCATGTGGCCCGAACTTTTTTTTCGCCATGGCTAGGATACTCTAATATGTATAACTGTATACATATAAAAATATAATTATTTGGCATTTGTTTATATGTTTGATTGAAAAATTGATTAAGAAATTGATCAAGTAATTTATCGGCTATAGCCGGCTATAGCCGGCTAGTAGTCGATAGTCGATGATAGCTGACCGATAGCTGACCTAGCTGACCGAACCCAACCCTAGTCACAACTATTCAATTATTAACTTTATGACTCCAAGTTAACTAAAATATGGTATTCAGAATTTAAAGCTTTTATTCATTCAGAATTTAAAGCTTTTGTTAAATATGTTTTTTAAAAAGCTGATTAAAAAAAAAAATATGTATTATAAACATTTATAAAACTTTATTTGAATCTTATTTTTTATGCTAAATCTTAATTTATATTTACTAAACTGTAACGTGAATTTCAAAGAAAAGAATTATTATGGTTCTTGAAACGAGTATGGGTTTGTTACTCATAGATGAGGGTTTAACTATAAATAATAGAAATTATTGTAATTTTGGTTTGTTAAATACAAAAATTTGATGTATATTGCATCAAAAAATGAGCAGTTCTGTTAAAAGTGCGTAACAGCATATGTATTTCGTAATAGTTAACATTCGTCATAACTCAGTTTTTGATGATATTTCCGATATTAGACGTGATGCAAAATGATATATATAATTTAAATTTCTTGAAAAGTAAATATTAACTCTAATCATAGAAATAATACAAGGGTATAATTTCCAGAATCGTTTTCTGATATTCCATAACATTTCAAGAATGAAGGATGTTTTGGCACTAATGTACAATACACTTGCCGTTTTTTATTAAAATAGACACTTAATATTTATAAATTATTAGAGAAATAATGAGCAAATAAATACAAAATCACCTCTTATATAAATTATTCATAAGGTTTTGATTCATGGATTAATTTGAGTGCAACTTTTCTCCATCTTGTCCTATTTTTTAATAGTTTTAAATTCTTTATCAAAATCCATGATAATGAATATTTCCTCCAACCAATAATTTTTTAATGTAATCGTCAATGTTATAATCTTAATTCCCATCCACCGATGGCTAAAAAAAATATTAGTAATTATAGCGAATAAACCTAAATTACATCAATAGTAAATTAATTAATTTTAAATTACCTGACATCTTATTTTTTTTTCCTCTAATGATTACAGGAAAGTATCCATTTAAAAGAATATAATTATTTAAATAAATAACAGATAAATAAATAGATGAAAATTTACATTTGATACCAGTAATCAGCTTTTTAAATCTTTTGAAATCCCTACCTTTTAATCCCGGTTCTTGATTTATCGCTTTAGAATGTCCCATCTTAGCAAATTTTTGACAATGAATAAATGCTTTTTACTCCTATTCCATGACAGTATCAATATCAAAACTATAATATAAATTTCAACTAATGATGCTTGACGAATGACAAAACCTTTTGTCACTGACGAATAACGAAAATTTCGTCAGGCAACTTCGAGTTGACGAATTACGAATGACGTAACTCGTGACGAATGACGTAACTCGTGACGAATGACGTAACTCGTGACGAATGACGTAACTCGTAACGAATGACGAAACTCGTAACGAATGGCGAAACACATGCCGAAAATCATTGGAATGATAAATTTTATATGTAAGGTATATATAGTATTGGATGCATGTTTTATCTTTTAGGATTCATTGAAAACTGATTCATTTCCAGGTTCTTATTATACTTATGTACTATTTGTTTCTATTAACGTTACGTATTTCATAAAGTTTAGCCTTTCTACAATTAATGATGCCTGACAAATGACGATACTTTTCTTCACTGACAAATGACGAAACCATTTCGTCAGGCAACTTCAAATTGATACGAATGACGAAACTCGTGACGAATAACGAAACGCATGACGAATCATGACTAATGTAAGAAAAATTAAAAAGGTGATTTGCTCTTCAGAAGTCATTGAAACGAATTAATTTGTCAATGCGAACTTAATTTTTTGTTCATATCGATTTTTTTTTTTTGACACCTTTATTCGACATTATCCGATATTTGCATTACTCATCCGGAGGTATCCGATCGGTCTGACGAAGAAGAGACCGACGAAACTTTATGAGAAATAACAAAAATTTAAGATTCAGAATATCCAGAGGTGTTATAGAGGAGCTTGTTGAAAGATGGACAATTGCATTTTATATTTTATTGGTCAAATTAATTTCGTCAAGAGTTTCGTCAATCGTCAGTAGTTGTCAATCGTCAGTAGTTTCGTCAATCGTCAATAGTTTCGTCAATCGTCAATAGTTATGTCGAATCGTCAAACTTCGTCAGACAAAACTATTGAAAACCATTTCGTCAGGCATCATTAATTCCAACAGTGATTTCCATCTCTGCAGATTCTTGATAATGAATGAATGCTTTTATATTCATCTTATCAATCTCCATTTCATATTGATAGTAATCTCTAAGATTATTTATTGCATTAGCATTATTCATTTCAGTATATTTTTGATAATGAATGAATGCCTTATGTTTATTCTTTTCAACCCTTATTCCATGTCGATAGCAATATCGAACTTGATTTATCGCTTTAACATGTCCAATCCAGTGAAATTTTTTTGTTCTTCAGGAACATAAAATATTAAATTTGTGTTCCCAAAAAGTTTAATGTTTCTATAATAAAATTAATAAATATTCTCTCTCTTTAAAAAAAAAAAAAAAAACATATATGCCGTGCCATGACTAAAAAAAAACATACAGTACATGACATGCTACGACTAAGACAAAAAAAAAAAAGCATGCTATACCAAAAAACTATCACTATAAGGAACACAATTATAACTTTATGTTCCCATTTTGTTCCTAATAGGGAGCATAAATTCTAAGTTTAATGTTCCTGGGAACACTAGGAACATTAAATCTTTAACACTGGTCCAATCTCAGTGGTTTTTGATAATGAATAAAGCCTTATGTTCATCTTTTTCAATCCTTATTCCATTACTGTAACATTTGTAACAATTTTCAAGGCTATTTATTTCATTAGCATTTTCCATCTCAGTAGATTTTTGATAATGAATGAATTTTCTACTATAAATATTTTCAATCAAGAATAAAAATTAAATAATCAATATTTATGATTTGAATGGTTTATTTTAAATGCTTAGATTAATAGATCCTCATGAGCTAAATTGAAATTAAACTAACATTTTTATTGAAAGAAAAGCTAATTATATACTCGTCCACTAAATAGTTACAAATAAAAAAAAAAATTGAGGATACGTTTTTATCCTCACCTTAATCCGCTCCAGTACAACAATATCACTAACTAACAGCTCCTACGTCATTAATTAATACAGTCAGTCCCCTCTAAATGAAACCTCTCTAAATGCACGTCCTATGAAAACCCTCTCTAAATGCACGCCTTCTCTTGGGCCAAACTAATATTACACCTATAGATTTTTACCTCTCTAAATAAATATCTCTCTAAGTGCACGTTTGGAAAATTTTACATATGGTCCGCATTTAGAGAGGTCTGACTGTAGCATAGGTTCCCATATCCATGTGACATAAAAATTTTCACGACACTTGTGAGAGACATTTGCATACACGGCCATCATTTTGTAATATTAGGAAATGAGTGTTTTGATTGGCTACAACTGTTTTCATAAATTCTAGGACAGCATAAAAATTTTCTAATGACCGTATCGATAAGTTACCGAGTCGGAATCACCAAGCAGCCAATTTCGGTCAAACTTGGAAACTGATCGATGCGATCATTGACAATTTTTCAAATGTCAAATAAAAAGCCCAATTTTGCAAGTCGGCCGATATGATATTCAAAAATAAATTTAAATAATGGATTGGCCCTTTATTAAATCCAATCATGCAAATTTTATAGTAAATATCATCTTAATTAAAATTAGAAATATAAGTTATAAACTAGAACTAATATATAAAATGATTCTATTAATGATAAATTATTTAAAAAATTAAATTCACTTTATATTGCTCTAAGAAATAAACTTTAAATTGATGGAAACTATGGACCAAAAACAAAATTTCTAGATTAAGATATCTCATCTTTTGAAGCATTAGACTTAGACAACGCAGACTTAAGCAATCCCAGAAAATCATCAATAGGGATCGCAACATGTGTTGGAACATGTGTTGCTGGGATATCAGAAAGTTCAGAAGCTTCATCGGCTGGAACGTTTTGTGCTAAAGAATGGTTATTTTCATTTGCATAAGAACTAGTTTCTTTTTTTACATGAGAAACAGTTTCTCTGTTTATATTATAACTAGTTCCTCTGTTTGCATTATAACTAGTTCCTCCATTTGCATAATAACTAGGTCTTTCATATGGTTTATAACAATCGACGTAACTGTTAATTTGCCCAGCACAACTAATCTATACGTATAAGGTAAACAAATAATTAATATAATTCCATATAATTAAAAGTTGATCAAGTGCACAATATATAAACATACCAAGATAATAATAGTAATGAATAAAATATGGCAGCATATATTGCAAAGGCAATAAGATCGGCATTGCAGTTTGTCTCTTGATCTTTAGTAACTCCAAAGTTAAATGGTCCTTACAAGAGTTCAACTGGAAGTCTCTCTCTACAATATATGTAAGGATATAGTTAATGATTGAATATAGGGAAAAATAATCACAGAAAAAATAAAAATAATTGAGTAAATTCTTAAATAATAATAATGCGCCTCTCTTATAAATAGCAAAAAAAAAATATTAATAATCTTCATGATAAACAAAGTATAAAAATTATAAAATCTATAATATATACCGCACAGCAAGAAACGACAAGTCCCAAGATAAATACTAAAATTAAGAGTATCGTTATAACTGTGTGTATTATATCTGTTACATCGTATATAGTATCTCTAGCAGAAGTTACGGTATAAATTAACAACAATGCAATATTAGCATTTAACAAATAAAAATCTGAATAAATAAACATAGTTACAATAGTATGCTCTGAAAAATTACTTTCAACAAAAGAGAATACAATTTCGATCTAGATAATTAAAACACTTACCGTACCGTTTCGAAACTAAGCACCACCCCTTTACCCAATTTTTTTAAATCTCAGATTAGCGGAGTAATCTGGCCAAAGCTCTCATTACAATTTCCGCTAATCTGAGATCAAAAATTTGGGTAGAGTAGTGGTGCTTGATTTCGGAATGATACGGTATTCATTTTAAGATACATATCAGAGATATAATAAGAATACAACAATTAAGCGACTAAAGCCCATCTTGATTATGAATTAGTGTTATATATTTTAATTGCACATTAAGAAATCACGTTAAAAAATGTAAACTTATGAATCAAGTAAGGATAACAAAGCTTGTATTTATGTAATTAAAAACAGGTTATGATTATGATCTCAAATACCAGATTTAATTCTATTCGGACTTTAATCATCACCTGTTTTAAATCGGTGAAAAAAATAGTTAAACCTGTTGTTTTTTACCATCCTTAATATCAAGAGCGCATAATTTTATATTCTACGAAGTTTTTGAATGTTCACACACGTAAAATTGTGCGGTTATTTACGTATGCACGTACGCGCATATGTACGCACATATGTACGCACATACGTACGAACTAGGGTGGTAACTCAACTAAGTAAATCAAAACTATGTGAGCAAACTATGGAATTTGATATATTACAGATTTTTCGTATTACACAAATAAAAGATCAATAATTATCATTATCAGTTATTATTATTAATATATTTATTAATTAATAAATTTAAAATGATACTACTTATCGAAAACCCAAGTAATTACCTAGAAATTATTACAAGAGCTTTATTAAATGTTGAGAATAAAGTTACGCTTTAGAATTTTCTATTAACAAATAAAATTTGAAAAATTTAATTAGTTAAAGTGAAAAAAATTAGACCCCAACAACACAAGTCCAAAGTTTAATAGAATTCTTGCAAAAAATCAAGCGTAACTGTTTAGAAATGACTTTTGCGAAGAGTTTTCAGCTAAAAAAAATTCGAAAAAGAAGTGCAGTGTCAAGGCGCATTTTTAGAAATTTGTGCGTTCTTTATAATTAAATAAAGTAATATAATATTTTAATCGATTATTTTAATTTTATCGATTGAAATCTGATCATAGTAAAATTACTAATATTGCTAACATAGTTTGATTTATTTAATTGAGTTACCACCCTAGTACGAACGTACAAACACAACATTGTAAAATCGACAATTTAAGAAAATAATGTTTTACTAATAAAAATATCATAACAAAGTACAGCATCATTTGTTAACTTAAAAGGAACAAAAAATATGCCAATGTTTGCTGAACCATACAAATTACCAATACTGCATGAAATCACATTTCTACTTAGTATGGTAATACACGATTATTATAAACTAGAAAAGAAGAAACATTTAAAACGACACATAATAAAATTATAATAAGAATTATTATCAGAAAATGAGATTAACAAATTCGATCAGTTAATAATGACCTTAAAAGTTAGGTATTTCATAAAAAGTCATAACCGAAATTTTTACTAATCAATGCTATTCTTAATTCATTGCTAATGGATGATTTTTTCCATTTCACCCCATTCCATGATCTTTAAAAATGTTCCATTTGTTTGCAGTAAGCTTTTCATACTATCAGCCATTTTTCAGAATGATACGAAATTTATATAAGCTATTTCTTCTTGAAAGCTTTTTTTAACCAGTATCTACGTGCTAATAAAAGAATAATAGACTGCAAAAAAGTATTTTTGTATTCAACTCTAACGATTTTAATTATGTTTAGTATTACATTAAATTTGTTCACAAACCTTTATTTTTCTTTTAACAGTCGCATAAATAAGCAAATGAAAACCTTGGTATTTGATTGCAGTTTATAAAATATTCATCAATTTTGCAGTTTCAATTCCTAGCATATTCATTTATTTTCTTTAACATTCATGAATTTTTGAAAGCTTTTTAGTTATAAAGTTTTTCTTCACACTTCTATCATTATCATTACTTTTCGAACTAGCTTTTTTATTCTATACTTTTCAAGATTTGCAATTTTTTTTAAAATTCTGATTTCAGGTGTAATCCACGAAACATGCTGGATGGATATTTTATGCTATCTGGCGCTTTATTAATCTCTGAAAGGAATTCATCAAGTGTAGATACTTTAGTTGTATACTATTTTGCAGGAAGAGATGTCCATTTTCAGATTTGATAAAAGTTCCATAATATATTCATATTCAACTTCGTCACCTGATAAAATCTCTTTATAATTATGATCATATTCTTTTTCATAATGTTCCTTTTTCATTAGAATTCAATTAAGTTTTTCTTCTGATTCAAAAATTACACTTGCTAAAGTAGCAATATCGCATGTTTCTAATTCTGAAAAGCTATTATTTGCAAATATTAATATTATTTGATTTTGAAGATAACCTTAACAAAGCACTATTACATCAAGAGCACAAAGTAAAATTAAATGCCTTTCAAACTTAATAAACAACTGTAGTGCTCTATTATTGGTAAATGAATTCTACTTTTTCCTTAATCCAATTTGAATTAAACATTCGTAAAAATGCATATTTGACAGCAACATCTGTCCAATTATCTTTATGTGGCACGTCAGACAAATTACAATTACATTTTTCTTGTTGCAAATCAATTCTACAATGCATGCTTTTCTATATCTAAAACAGGTTCTGCGATGATATTTTAATTTTGTTTCTTGAGAATCGGCCATTTTTCAAGAGAAATATGTATATGTAAAGAAAACCTATAATAATTTTTATATAAATACGTAATATAGCCTTATATCGATCACGAATGATTACTAATCAATTACACAATTTTATATAGATTCTTAAATTTAAATTCACTATTTAGAATCTCAACGATTCTCCGGCATCATTATCATGAAAATCATGTGTGTTACACCTTTTGCAAACTGCTATAATTTATTGACCATTCGTATGTTTTCTGATTCCGTGACATTTGTTGATCACAATAATTTGAAAAGTACACTGTAAACCGAATTGAGTTATAGAGATTTTGTTTTTGATATATAATATTTAAGGTTACGATTTCGGTTCTCATGAGGTTTTTAGAGTTCCTGAACATTTTAACTTAGAGTACCCGATCCCGTTTATTTAGTACGTTTTTGATATAAGCACCCGGTGATGATCACCATCGGTTATTACTAAAATTCTATAATTAAATCGATTTACTATTAAAAACCGATTTACTATTATCGAAAAATGATTAAATTTTAACGGATCGCAGCTAACGCACACAAACACCTTATTGCCGTCTGATTGTGCGATTGTATGTTGTTTACGATATAAAAAAAAATCATAAATTATAAAAATATTTTATTTGAATTGAATTTTTATTAAGAAAATCGCGACAATCGAGTGATTGTACATTAACCTGAAATGTCAGTAAACGACTGTGTAACATGGAAATAGCTAAGAGTGCATACGGAGGTTTGTAAAGTACGTCCGTACGTACAAACGCCTTGCTACATTTTCAAGAGCAATGATTGTCGAAAGAATCGCTGAGGTAATTATAAGGGACGAATTCTCATTTAAGCATAAAATAAAGTTTAGGATATAGATGGGGGTGAAATTACTCTTTATAATAAGATGTTTTTGTTGAAATTGTTGAAATTACTTGAAGGTTAAATTGGTGAAATTAGTTTTCCAATATTAAAAATTAATTTAAATTACGTCAAAAATTAATTAAAACTAAGCTAAATCAAATACAATAATTGTTTTAGATTTAATTTATAAACATATTAAAAATGTTGAAATTATTGTTGAAATTATTGTTGAAATTAAAAAATTGAAAATGAATTTCACCCCCAACTATAGTTTAGGATTTATCGATAGAGGTAGTTTATTATGCATACACAAAATAATTGAGGCCTGAATCAAAGTTTCAAAGGAAAATCTCAACAAACAAAATTCCGAAAAAAAAGATCAGATTTATAACATAATGAGGACTAAACTGTTGAGATTGATCAGATCCTTTTAAATAGAGTAAACGTTAATATTTTTCGTAAAACATAATCAATTATGTATAATGAACCCTTTTTCTCTCGTACTGCGTTTGTTTGTTGGCCTGCTAGTATAGAAATTTTTAACAACATTTGAATTTTCTTAACAGTGGGTTTTGTCAAAATTCATAAATCAGAATCGAATCTTTACGGCAATCGATTCTGCAAATTTTGGAACGACAACTCCAGGAAAATCATACGAACAAAGAGATCAAATTATCTGTTCGATAATTGATAAAGATAGAACTTTAAATGGTGTCGAAAAAAGACTCGCCAAGGAACGTTTCTTAAAAATACGCGATTACAACAGAATTCGAAAAAATCTAGAATCCATGTACCAAAATTGCAAACAGTGTACTCGTACCAGTCGCACTCGACTCTATTGTGAGCATTGCGTGAAAGATGGACTTGTTGAAAACTTTGGAAAATGGACTTCTGGAAATTCTATTCTTGACTCGATAATACAAAAAACTCAAATTGCAATTCCATACCCAGGAAACTTTCCTGAATGGATCCCATATAAACACATTAGTAATATAAAGTATAAAACCAAAGGGGGATTTGCACTTATCCAAACTGCAAAATGGCAAAAAGGAGTTATTAAAGACTTTTCGGCAGCAAAGAAAACTTTCTATAGAGATGGTCCTATGAAAGTATGTCTAAAACATCTTAAAGGATCAAATGTAGCTGATGATAAATATATGACAGAGGTAAGTCATAATATTAACTATTAATCTCGAAACCACTTACCTATAATAATGTTTTCACTTTATAGGTCCAAATTCATTTTTCATTATCAAGTATACCCGTCGATATCACTTGGTTGCTTGGAGTCACAATTGATCCACATACCAAAGATTTCATTCTCGTTCTGATGCCAGAAGAATCCAATTTATGGGAAATTTTATCTGACCCAGAAAATAAATACACATGGCGCCAAGTCTTCGATCTCCTTCTTTATATTTGTGGAACACTTAAAGTAATGCACGAAAATAACATAACACATCGTGATCTGCATCCCGGAAACATTCTTCAAACTGCCGGCATGCATCGTCTCTCCGATTTCGGTCTTTCTGCTCCAGCCAATATGCCGTCAGATGGAGTATACGGAAATATGCCTTTTATTGCCCCCGAACTTTTTAAAAAACAACCATATACACCTTCTTCAGATATTTATTCAATTAGCATTATAATGTGGACACTTGCATCTTCTTCCCCACCCTTTTCAGAAAAGAAACATGATAACTATCTTATTTTTGAGATTCTTGATGGACTCCGCCCTCCAACTATTAAGTGGTCTCCAACATCATACAATAATTTGATGCAACGTTGTTGGGATTCTGATCCGAATAAGAGACCATCAACGACCGAATTACATGTTTATTTTGATAATATATTATATGACGAAATCTCTAACCCTACATTTATTAATCAAATTGTTAGAAGATCTGCATTTGATGTGAAGTTTCTGCAAAAATTTGCAAAAAGTTCGGTCTATATTTTTGAAAGTCTTGATATTTCTAAGAGAGATTCTTATGGTAGGTTTTTTTTTTGGATATAGCGATTTGTTTTATATAAAACAGAAATAGATTAAACTCATTTTCATAAATACATTCAGAAGAGTATTTTGATATTTTGAGTAATAATGAAACGCTGATATGATATAAAGGTCCAAGTTGTTTAACATAATAAAGCATTATTATTAGATTTTTAACCAAATAACAATATATTATACCTAGTGATGGGAAAATGCGCATTTTATAATATGCATTAGAGCACGTTATATCAAATGCGCATGATATCGCATGATATAGTTTTTGGAATTTATATTTTCCCTTCGGAAAATATCGGATACGTACTCAACCCAATTTTGCTCTTCTTTTATGTTCATTCATTTTCTTTTCGGAATTTTTCGAGACTTTTGCATCCATGTTCCTTAATTCTGCCCGCAAATACGCTCCCTGGTCTACATTATATATACTTTAATTTTCTTATATAACGCATGATTCAGAAACATGCGTATGAATGCGCATTAATGCGCACGATTAAGGAATCATGCGCACGCATGAAACCCATCTCTAAATATACTAATGATGCTTGACGAAACTATTTTTGCGCTGACGAAATGGCTTCGTCTATGGTTTCGTCTGACGAAACCTTGACTATTGACGAAAATACATATAATTGACGAATTTATAGACGATTGACGAAACTATACGAAACTATAGACGATTAACGAAACTATAGACGAAACTATAGACGATTGACGAAACTACAGATGATTGATAATTGATGAAGCTAGAGATGGGATTCATGCGTGCTGAGAAAGTGTGGGCTAGTTGAAGATAATTAAAACTAACCAACCAACTAATTTAACTAACAAAACTATACAACAATTGTCCCAAGACTTCTTAACCTTGAATCGGTAGACAGAAAGAGGCTGTAAAGATTTGGACCAGGTCTCAAGGTTAGTAGGGTCTTGCTACGGCGTAACTGGTTTTACAATACTTTCTTAATATTAATTCTATAACAGAGGTGATGATTTTCTGTGGTGACAAAATACCAATTCTGACCAGAATTACATAAACCGGCCAGCATTATAGTTGTAAATTCCAGCCAAAATTAAATGTCAGTCGGAGCACAGATCCTAAATCTCAGTCAAAATCATGATTTTTATAAGCCATTTCCGTGATTTTTCTGCAAAATTCCGTGAACGCAGAAAATCATCACTCTTGCTTTATAGTTCTATTTTCTTAATTCTGAAATTGTAGGCTTCGAATATTCAATTTCAATCGTGAACTCAGTTCAAAATGTCACATAATCAGATAAATATCGGGTGCCCTTATGATCTACAAAATTTAGGCTTGGAACCAAGGATCTTTGGGTCTTTGTGTAATATAAACAACTGTTAACGATAAAAACATGACAACTAGCTCCGTAAAAAATGCATATAATATTACTGTATTATTAATAAAATTTTTAAATTTGTTTTACATCAGATGTAAATCATTTGCAGCCAAAAGGTATTTACCTGTTTTAATGATTCCTAAAGCAAAATTCGCATGGTTTATTTTTAGGGTTTTCCTAGGCTTCGCACCCCTGCGTTGTGCTTGTATATCGCACCCAAACGATCTACCAATTAAATTTGAAGATCAGATGTAACGTGCAAACTTTTTTTCTAGATTGTAATATCAAAAAATTTCGTCTACATAACTACTTTTTGAGCTCTAACAAAAAAAATTCTTTGCAAAATTATAGTATAAACTATTACTCTACTATAACCTCTAATCCTAACCCAACTCTAACCCTAACCTCATATTAATTTAAATTTTTGTTATAAAATTATTTTGTACACAGATCTTCAAAATATGTTTACATATATACTGCAATAAATTAGTACATCGCAGGGTGCATTGTATAGGTTTATCCTTATTTTTATTAATTTTTTTTTATAAATATATATATATTCGCGGAGTTTTATCACGAGCTTTGTCATTCGTCAGGAGTTTCATCTTTGTCACAAGTTTTGCCATTTGTTACGAGTTTCATTATTCATCATTCATCTAATTGGAGCTGCCTGACAAACCAATTTTGTCATTCCTCCAGACAAAGCTCTTTCATCATTCATTAGGTATCATCCCTATAAGAAAAGTGGACCGGGTGTTGGTACGGGTTGGCCGAGGTTGTCTGGATAGGCACGTGTCATGTGGCACGTAAAGGCATGAAACACGAACCAAAAGGTGACAGAATGGCACGTATATTACGTTTACATACGTGCCACCCAATGCACGTGTCAATACCGTGCACGTTTTATTACGTTATTTTACATGTAATTACCCGTGCCAAAACCCGTGAGTTTTGGTTTAGTAAAGTGCAGCAAAACCCGGTCCATTTACGGTCCAAAATGTCCGGGTAAACAGTCCAATTCGGACCAATTTAACGTGCCAACACGGTACACAGACGTACAAACCCGGACATCCGCCCGTTCCACACTCAGCCGTGCCTCTCCGTAGAAACACGTGCCTACACAGACCATTTTTTTTATAGGGCATTAAACTATACCAATACTATGTTTGGTAATCTTCCCCTATCGTACCTATTTTATGTTTTATTTGTTTATTTTTTTATCTTTTTATATTCAGCTCCCGTTTCATCTTATTTCTTTCCTTAGATATATAAGAAACTTCATTATTTATTAATTGTAATTTCAGCTTATTTGGGGTTCAAACTTTATGAACCAGTTACATATATACAGTATGTACATACAACAAATTGAAAGATGTCGAAGTAGTGATGCAAGCATCTCACGTTCGTCATGTGAAAATCAATGTTTACATAATACCAAAATTCATAAATACAGGTGAGCATGATTTAAATTACAGTAATTACTACACCAAGATAGGTTTGATACAAGGATCGAACCATAAATAAAAAGAAGCTCCAAACATCTATGCAAAAACAGTCAATTATGCTGCCATGTTAAATTGTAACCCAATTTTTCTCTTCCAAAAACCTAACGCATCCAAAATGATCAATAACTTCAATATTATTCACATTTCATATTAAAAAAGTCATTTTTTACAAAATATATATAGATCTATAATGATAACTTTACATAATTATTATATAGAATACTGTATAAAATTATATAAGGTAAATAGGATATTGTGTTCAGGTGGGATATTGTGGCTAATCTGCATATCTTGTAACCTAGCAATCAGAACCCAATGTTTCTTGTATCATTCAATTCATCTCATTGAGACGAATTGAATAATATAAAATTTATTCAAATCCAATTACTCCAATTACTAGAGTACAAGCAGTGTTGGCTCAGGACCAAAAGTCTGTTCTACTGGACTTATAAACTGTTTATAGTCCAGTGAACCAGTTTATAAGTCCAGTTCCAGTTCAATTTTACTGGATTTATAAGTGAGTCCAACACTGATTACAAGATATTGTCATTTATACAAAATATAAATTTTTTCACACAAATTTAAGTTTATTATTAAAAATATGCATAATCTTTGAAAAAGAATAGCTTTTGATCCACTGGTTCATTTTGGATGATTTTATCACCAAAATAACCATCTTTATGAAACATTTTTAAAATATACAAAATCATTACTATATTACTACAAAATAACGATCATGGGCATTATTTCAAAAATTACATCCCTAAAAATAGTATACTGGAATTCAAAATAACATCTATGCACATCCTGAAATAGTGCCTTGTTATAAGAAACTTTTTAATAAAATTCTTGTGTTTATAAGCTATATTTAACCTGGTTGAATAGTTTTATTCATTTACAAGGCGAGTTAATTTGCTTTGAAGTTACGAAAGAAATTGTAATATGTAGTTGTTTAAAGATTATCTGTTTTCACAGAAAGTGTATCACAACCGGTTTATGATTGGTCAACTACCTCATGATCAGACTCGTGCATTGCCGATTTATACATCATACATAGGAATAGGGATACCGCTGATTTGCGATAGAATATGCGCATAATTTAGATTTTGCCGCAGAAGCATATGCGACGGCGATATTCGCATATCAAGATGAATTTCGCATAATTACAGTTGTTTTTTCATAATTTCTGGACCACCTAAAAAATTTTTCGTTTCCCGAAACCTCTTCGATCCCGTTCTAAGAATCACCTACCTTTTCGGAAACTATTTCGCTGTGCTTGTAACTTCGATACGGAGACTGCGAAGTAGTTTCCGAAATAGTAGGCGATTCTTAGAACGGGATCGAAGAGGTTTCGGGAAACAAAAAAAATTTTAGGTGGTCCAGAAATTATGAAAACAGCTGTAATAAACATAATCTGCGCATAAAATGGCCGGAATTAAAGATCGAGTAATATCGGGTTTATCAATTTCCCCACCAGTTCCTATTGGACGCAGCATTTGATTGTACGAAACAAGTTTTGAAATTTCAAAAAACGGTCGAATGTTAAGTAATAAAACATATCGTTAAAGTAGTATAAAAATTTAACAAGAAACGTATATTAGGCCGCACAAAGTTAATTTTTTCGTT